>PVJX010025901.1:0-26427 GCA_004027295.1 Dolichotis patagonum | reverse complement strand
TCTTATGATTGATAGCATCAAGTCTAAGAGTATAGGCAACTACACTGAGATGACAAGATTCATTAAGATACCCACTCTGGTTTGATTATTATTTGCTTTTGAAGTCTTATAATGTCTCCAATGCTTTGTTTTTATTAATGTTGTTATATACTGCTGAGACATCATGGTAACCATTGTAGATCACCTTGTATTTGCAGTTATATATGACTTTTTTGCTTCATGCTTTTCTAGGAATTGTTTCATTTTATCTTGTTTTGTTTTGTTTTTACTTCTAATACAGAAAGGATAGATATACATGTACAGACTCATGCATGTGTAGACCTTATAAACAGTTTACAAGAACCAACTATATAACACATGTTGAAATGAACAACTACTTTGAAGAAAAAGAGATACTACAATACCCAGTGCTGATTCCATAATGTCATGGTGTGTAATCCAGCAAAATTATCATTCTATGTTCAAAGTGATTTAGCTTGTTTTGTTTTGTTTAAGTGTAACACACATGAAGGTATGGACAGCTGTTTTGAGGAGAATGAGAGACACTATGACAGCCATTCTCGGCTTCCCTAGTGTCTGGTCTTGAAGACCTGAAACGCCCTCCTCGTCCTGCTCAGATCAATTCCATACTATGTTGTTTCATGTGAATTCCCTGTATGTGACAATATGGACAACTATTTGGAAGAAAACAAGAGTCAATATGATAGAGAGTGAATATCTCCAATTGTCTAGTTTTGGAATTTATGTCTCTTACATGGCTTTCTTGTGATCTGCTTTGTTCTGTTTTGTTGTGTTTAATTTTAGCCTTTTGATATAATTGAATGTATATTTGAGTGGGTAAGATGGATGACCATATTGCTGTTTTTTTTGTTTGTTTTTTTTTTTTTTTTTGGTCAGGTCATGGAACAGAACTGTTTACAGACTCACTGTTTGAATGTCTACCATACATTTTTTAACTTTGTAATTTGAACAACTATTTCCAAGAAGTCAGTATGTAATTTGTCCAGTAATAATCTCTTAGGTTTTTTTGTTGTTGTTCTTTTCTTTTTTTCCTTGGAAGTTTGTATTGCTGCTACCCTTTATTCTGTTTTGTTTTGTTTTTTTCTTTCTTCTCTTTAAATAAATAAAAATAAAAATAAAATAAAATAATTACTACTCAATGTAATTTTTAATTTATAATTACAGAAACTGTATAAATATATATATATCAGGACAATAGGATAAATGAAAAATTGCTACAAATAATACTTAAAAGTATATTTTGTAAGTCTTTACATGACAACATAATTTCCACAAATCTAATTTGCATTTACATTCATTTAACATGTAGGTAAGGATGAATAATATCCCTGCTCAATTTCTGAGCTGGTCAGACCATGCTCACAGGGTGGTGTGCAGCTGCCAGAGCCAGGCTCTGGAGTGGGTTTGCTTCATGAAGTATTATAACAGGACTGTGACCAAGATAGAGTGGACAACTGTCGGTACCAGTTACACTTTATCTTATCCTGCGTAAGTATACCACAGTGGAGTGAGGGTTTTAAGGCAGAATGAGGTTAGCAGTATCACAATTATTTTCAAAATATTTAAAGGAGGATTTTATGAAGTTTGTCCTGTGTAGTTTCCTCATGGAGACAAAAAACAATGAGAAGAGTAAATACATGAAACCACTGGATAGGCTTTTCATCTACAACAAGACATGGCAGAATTTCATGAACTCAAATATCTTTCTTCAAACTAAAAAAGAAAAATGTATTTAAATGATGCTGAATGGGCATATTTCTGCATAACAAAACATTCGCTCTATTCCCTATATGAATGTTCTTAAGATAGTCATCATTCAGTAAATCCTAGACATTTAACAAAAAGAAGAAATAACATCCTATACAATCTCTGTATTTACAGATGTCATAAAACCCTGGTCACTACTAAAATGTCGAATTAGCACAAGTAAAGTATGAGAAGACTTGTTGAGGCTGTGAAATTTCCCTAAACTAAGGGAAGTCAAAATTCAGTGTGTGTTTATGCACATAGATAATGACTAAATTTAAGGATTCTGTTCAAGAAACAAAACATTTCAGGGTGGATATGCTTAAAAATTAAGACATCATAAAGGATGGATAGAAAAGAAGTTAAAAATTTTCATTAGGTTATAAATACAATTTCTCAGAACAACAGATATGACTTAAACATAGAAAGAGATATTTAACCTAAGTATAATGATAGAAAATTATAATACATATTTCTTTAAATTATCTTATTTCCCAATATCTTTTACACATTTTTGTTCTTCAAATGTGAAGGTGAATGAGCGAAGGAGAAAGGGAAAAGAAAGAAAGGAAAAGTTTTCTAAAAAGGGAATAGAAGAAAAAAGGAAAACAACAGCTTTACATATTCTAGACCCAGCTTTGGTAATTCATATGTTTCTAGAAATCTGTCCATTTCTTCTGTGCTATCAAACCTATGAAAGTAGAGGTTTTTGAGATAGGTATTGATGATCTTCTGTATTTCCACAGGGTCTGTAGTGATTACACACTTTTCATTCTTTATTGCATGAATTTAATTTTTTCTTTCTTTTTTTATAGGGTTGGCTAGAGTCTTATCAATTTTATTTATTCTTTCAAAGAACCAACTCTCTGATTCATTGATTGTTTGTACTGTTTTCTTAGTCTCTATTGCATTAATTTCTGCTCTGACCTTTATAATTCCCTCCCTTCTCTTGGCTTTGGGCTGAACGTGCTCTTGTCTTCTAGATGTTTGAGGTGTAGCATCAGGTTGTTTATTTGTGTACATTCTGTTTTCCTGATGTGGGAGTTCACCACAATAATTTTCCTCTCAAGACTGCTTTCATTGTGTTCGACAGGTTCTGGTGAGATGTATTTGTATTTTTGTTTGCCAATAAATATTGTTTAATTTCTTCTTCAATTTCCTCTGTGACCCACTGATTGCTCAAGAGTGTACTATTCAATTTCCATGTGTTTGTGGGGGCTTTACAGTTTCTTTTGTCATTAATTTCTAGTTTCATGGTACTATGATCTGATAACATGCATGGGATAATTTCAATTCTTTTGCATTTACTTAAGCATGTTCTGTGGGCTAGTATATGGTCTATTTTAGAGAACATTCCATGCGCTGCTGAGAAGAATGTATATTCTAATGTTGCTGGGTGAAACACTCTGTATATATCTACTAAATCCATTTTTTCACAGGTGTGATTCAGTTCTGTTATTTCTTTTCTGATTTTCTGTCTAGTTGATCTGTCCCTTTGTATCAGTGGTGTGTTAAGGTCTCCTGTTATAATTGTGTTATTGCTTATTTGATTTTTCATTTCTGTTAATATTTGTTTTGTATAGCTTGGTGCTTCCAAATTTGGTGCATAGATATTTAAGATTGTTATCTCTTATTCTTGAAGTTTTCCCCTAGCTAGTATGTAGTGGCCTTCTTTATCTCTTTGGATCATTTTTAGTTTGAAGTTCACATTGTCTGCAAACAGAATATCTACCCCTGCTTTTTTCCAGGGTGGGGGGATGAAATCCTGTTGCATGGAGTATTATTTTCCATCCTTTGACTTTCAGTCTATGAGTTTCCTTCTGGGTTAGATGGGTTTCCTGTATACAGCATAGGGTTGGATGTTGTTTCTTGATCCATTCTGCCAGTCTGTTTCTTTTAATTGGTGAATTGAGGCCATTTACACTAACAGTTATAAAAGGAAGAGGGGCTGATTGGAGGGAATGGTTTGGGGATAAAGGAAGAAGCAATGTATATCATGCACAAAGACACACTCCCTTTGATGAATCTGAGCATTATGTGTATCAAAATATATCAATAAAGTTACCTTAAAAAAGAACAGAAAAAAAGCTTTAAATTGAACACAAAATAAAACATAGTCCCTGGGAAAGATTCACGAGATAAATTAATTACATATTAAGATCTGATGATAATTCTTATGGCAGAATCATTCTTCTATAATAATATTTTAGCCTTTGTTTCTATTTGAGTAGTTCATTTTTCTTTAAAATATTATTTCTTTGTTTTAAAGACTTTGTATGCAATAAATATAATGCAAATTACAGAGAAAAATAAGCTAAAAACTAAAAACATAAAAATCAAGTCAGGAACTTCCTGATCCAGCTATATAGCAAAGGAAGATTTTCTTTATTCACTATTTTGTCTATTTATTTTCTAAGTTCTTTTTCCATAGTTAGTAAAATGGTTAGACAGCCAATTATGTTTTAAAATTACTTTATTTTCTGAAGCTTTTGGGTGGTAAAGATTACCATTAAGGAATAATATTTTCCTGTTTAGTTGGTGTAAGAAACACTGGAAACTAAAAGTATTGCCACCTCCTGTTATTTCTAATTTTAACTGAAAAACTGAATTTTACCTGCATTGTCAATTTACCTTTCTACTTGATGTGGAAACTACTCACATTTTGCTTATTGAATTCTCTTTCATTTCTCACCTTCTTTTCTAGTGTAACAGTTCAGCTCAATTGTCACCTTAAATTCCTGAAGAACTGATCAAGATTAGAAAACGCATAGATCTGGATGTTTCTGGGTGGTGCTGGAGTGTGACCTTGGAGACTATATCTGGCCTTGGGCTCCTTTTTCTCTGCTGCTCTTCCCTTATACTCTGCTTCCTGGTTACCATGAAATTAACCACCTTGTTCCATCATGACCTACTGCCCTGATGTCTCTGCCTTGGATTCTGTTGTAGTCAGGGGTTGTGCGCAGAAAAATTAAAATCAAAACATGGAATTTATAATATTATTTTTATGATGTTAACCCAGTGTTAACATAAGAAAATGCAGGAAATCTATTCACAACACCAAAGACAGAATATTTAGCCAAGGGCCTAAATCCCACAGCATTGTCCCACATGAGCCCTGATGAAGACCCAGAGCTCATGACAATGCCTCTCATGAGTCCAACTGGAGGTCTAGAGCCCACAAGAAGGACTCATGCCAGTCTCTTTTATGGATCTGTGTTGGGAAGGCCCAAAGATCAGTGGTGGAAACTAGAAATTCTGTGCTAGCATGGTGAAGGACCTGTGCTGATAGGTTGAGGGTTCTATGCTGGAGCCAAGAAGTCACACTCACAACAAACACCAGGGCTGTCCTGAAAAGCACCACAGCCATCCTCAGTGACATGGAGGCCCTGAGCTCCGACGACAACAAGCATAGTCGAGTACATGCCAGGAAGACAGCGTGACAAGTCCATCCTAGAGACCAAGCAGCACACGTCTTCCCCTCTGGAGCCAGGAAGAAATGCTTGATGTGAGGACCACAGCTTCTCCAGGAGAACCTAATGGCTCAAACAGCAACTTGTATGAGACCTCACAATGCCTCAATGCACTAATGCCTCAATGCCCTCAATGCTCTTCTTTCTCCTTCTCCACATCTCCATTTATGCTGGCTGCCTTCCTCAGGTGAAACATCTCCACTCAGTGCCACGCTGATGTAATTCAGTTGGCATTAACTTGACCACCAGTTCTCAATCTATAACAGATTCAATTTACCATGGATCAAAACTTCTGAAATCATAAATTAAACAGTCCTCCTTTAAATATCAGGTGTCAGCCATTTTGTTACAAAAATGGAAAAGCCAACTATTACAACTAGGATGCATAGAATCTACATAACCCCTTTTTAACAAGCACATTTTTTGTTATTCTAATCTCCATGGAATTTTTTTTTCTGTTCTTAAGATCACTTTCCTCTGGTATCTCTGTTATCAAAAAAAGTAAGTTCTTTGTAATCTGTTTCAGTGTTATCTGTCATTTCATTTCAGGCTGCAACCTTATTTTGAGAATTCCCTGCCATTTTCTTGTCTCCTGCCCAAGACACATGTATTGCATTTATTTTTTTCTCTCTTGAATTAGAAGCATTTACTTATTCTTTTCCTTTTTAGTATATAAAACTTCATAAAGTTAAGCTTTTTCTTTTTATTCTTCATTATTTCTAAGAACCTGTTATACATCCATCAGTTTCAATTTAAAAAGCACCCCCCCTCCATTGTCTTTCTGGTTAACCAAAAATACAACCTGTCAAAAATTTCACTACATACAATTACTTTCACTTTTCAAAAAAGATACTTACTTTATAATTACTACTACTACAACATTTAGAAATTTGTTTTGGAAAAATCAAATATTTTTTCAGTGATTTCAATCCTCTTTTATAGAAGTACTTACATAAAAGCAATGTCATGAAGTTACTGTCATCATTGATTTTCTAAAGAAAAAGAAAGCATGTATCATAGAAGAAAACAGACTTTGATCTGGACTGAACTTGGTTCAACTGTAGTGTTCCAATTTCCTAGCTGTAGCAGTTTTAGATTTCTCTAAGTACCAATCAATATCTTCATTTGTAAGTTATAGATAACAAGTAGCCACTTTGTGAGATTGTCACAAAAGCTGATTGAGATAATGTATGTAAAGCTCCATGTTGAGTGTCTAAACCAATTAACATTTTGACTAAGTCTGTCACCATTTGATAAACCTGGAGCACTATAATATGGACAGTCAGGTAGAGCATTAAACAGTGGTTTATTTCCACAGATAATGATGAGATATCTGAAAGATGGGTAGAAAATGAAAAAAAAAGACCTAGGAACTCTCACTTCATGACTACTGAATTGCAAAAGATTTTGGTACTGCATAGATTTTCGTATAAAGACTTTCAATAATTACTTACATGAGGGTCAGATTTACAGGATCTCAGAGAGGGAGAGAGAGAGAGAATAGATAGGAAGATGAAGAATACATGTGAGAAATAATTTGAAGGAATGTTTAGAAGCAAGTAGATATACAAACAAAAACAAATCAACAAAAACAATAACATATGATGTAGAATGCAGAGTAAGAAAAAAGTTTGCTTTGAGGAAGAGAGATATTATTCAAAAGAAAATATTTAACATTAAGTGTAGGGCTGGGTGTGGTTGTACATGTCTGTAATCCCAACACTTGGGAACATAAGGCAAAAAGATTACTATGAGTTGCAGGCCACCCTAGGCTAGGCAATGTGATCAAAGCCAGTCTGTAGTATGTAGAGTGACCCTGTGTCCACAAAAACAAAATAATTTAAATTAAACATGGTAGTTTGAAAACTAGAACCATGCCTATCACCATGTACTAAACTAAAATCTAAATGGATCAAAGATCTAAATATTAAAGCAGAAACACTAAATCTGTTGGAAGGCAAAGTAGGCAAAAACCTCAAAGATATAGGGGTAGGTAGAGAATTCATGAACAAGGATCAAACTGCACGAGATATACTTCCCAGAATCAATAACTGGGACCATATCTTATTAAGAGTTTCTGCATGTCGCAAGAGATTTACAGCAGAGTGAAAAGAAAACCCATGAATTTGGAAAATATCTTAATGGATTGTTCCTCAGACAAAGGACTTCTGTCTAGAACTTATAAAGAATTAAAAATCAGACCCTCGATATTCAAAGACCCAATCCAAAAATGGGCATCTGAAATGAATACACAGTTCTCAGATGAAGAAATATGAATGGCAAATAAATACATGAAAAAATGTTCATCATCATTAGTCATGAGAGAAATGCAAATTAAAACCACACTGAGATTCCATCTCACCCCAGAAAGGATGGCCAGGATGGAAAAAACTACCAATAACAAGTGCTGGAGAGGCTATGGGGAAAAAGGAACTCTTCTGCACTGTTGGTGGGAGTGTAGACTGATGCAGCCACTGTGGAGGTCAGTCTGGATATTTCTCTAAAATCTGGGTTTGTAAGTCCCATTTGGCCCAGCTATTCCACTTCTAGGCATATTCCCAGAAGAACTGAAAACATCATACCACAGTGATATATGTGCACCCATGTTTATAGCAGCATAATTTGTGATAGCCAGATCCTGGAAACAACCTAAGTGCCCATCTACTGAGGAATGGATTAAAAAGTTGTGGTATTTTTATACAATGGAGTACTACTCAGCTATAAAGAATGATCACATTGAGATATTTATAAATAAATGGACACGACTTGAGACGATACTCATAAGCGAAATAAACGAAACTCACATGTGTAAATATCATATAGTCTCCCTAGTATGAGAGTTGGTAAGAGTATATAAGATTTTACAGTAATCATGATTCCCCATTTCATTGCTTTGAATCCTTTCAATGTTTTCATTCATCAGTTGGAATGCTTTTAATCTGTTTTGTTTGACTTTATTATGTGTGATTGTATGAACAGCAGTTTTGAAGAAAACAAAACATTATGGCAGCCATTGCTGATTTATTATCGTCTTCTTTAGAAGTCCTACTATGCTTATACTCTGCTATTACCATCGGTTCTATCATGTTGTGTCTTATTGGGATTTTAATATATGTGATAGTATAAACAAACCTTTTTATTCAAAATGAGATATTACAGTAGCCACTGATCATAGTTATTCGGTTTAGAATGTCCTGTAATTCTTTCATTCTCTTGAACAGTTTTATACTATTGTGTTATGTTTGATATTATTGTATCTGGAACTAAGCTCAACTATGGCAGAGAAAGAGATATTTTGACAGCTACTGTTAATGTCTGGTTGTCTTGTTGTAAAGTGTTGTGTTGTTTATGTTGTTCTGTTCTGATCTGCTTGGTTCTGCCCCCTTTTGTTTTATTCTCTTTAAAATAAAAAAGTAATAAGAACTGTAGGAGTAATAAAACCCAAAATGCATAATTGCTACTGTAAAAGAGAGAGCAAAAGAAAGTTCTCTGAAGGATATAACTGCATGTATGTTTAAGTGTGGAAGATAGATGACCATATTACTGTTTTTGTTATGTTGTTGAGCAGAACTGTTAATAGTCTCACTGTCTGAATGTCTACTTTGTATGCTTTAATTTTGTAACTTGAACAACTATTTCCAAGATGACAGTATGTAATTTATCAACTAGTGATTTCTTTGTGGTTTTTTTTTGTTGTTGTTGTTCTTTTCTTTTTTTCCTGTGGAATTCTGTATTGTTGCTACCCTTTTTCCTGTTTTGCTTGGTTGTTTTTTTTTCTTTCTAAATAAAATTTAAAAAAAACAAATAAAAGCATAGTAGTTTGTTAGTTTTTCTAAATTTAAGTATTTTAACTCAACTTGGACAAAAATGTGTTGTAATTAATTAGCTAGCCATGGCTATTAATGAAATGTAGATTTAAATGTCACTGTAATTTTAGTATATATTCTTAATAATAGGATGTGTATGAACTGCTTCAAAATTTTTAGTTTATAGATATTATTTTGAGATATTTTAGTAAATTCAAGTGTAGATGGATTCATTACTCATATTTAATTTCAGTCTTCATTTTAATCATCTGCAACAGTAAAGGTACTCTAAGTATCTTTCACACAGATGCATGCAAACCCTCGATTATAATTAATAAGTACCAATTGAAACATGCTTATGAAAAATAAAATATGAGGAAAAGTATACCATCTGGTATAATGACTCAGTATGAGCGATGGGTAATGAACTGTGAAGTACATAGTAAAGCATATTATGATCATCTATAATGGATCAAAATAGTAACAAAAATGTAAATCTGTAAGGGCAAACAGGGGACCGTGCCAAGGTACATCAATACTATGTACCAAATTTTTGCATTTTGAAGTTTGTCCTGACAGAAATATATTTTTTAAATACTTGTGCTTACTTATGTTTTTTATTTGACACGTGGAAATTAGGGGTATGTTGAACATAAGCATGATGTTTTGACCCATATATACTACATTGGGGCATGTTTAAATCAAGAGAAGCGTATTTCTCTTCTCAATTACTTATCATTTCTTTGTAGTAAAGACATTAATAAATCCTTTCTTTAGTTCTTTTGAAATGTTATTGTATGCATTTCAGTAGTGTTCTGCAGAGTTGCAGCACTTGTACCAAAATTACAACTGGAATTCATGAAAGGAATCAACAGCAAAAAGATACACTGTATCCTTAGTTCAGAGAGTGGATGGACCCAGTGACAAATATTGTGAACTGATGATCATGACATTAATAGCTTGGCATCAACTGTGGTGGGAATATTTATAAATATAGATATTGGTAAAGTATTATGTCTCAGGGCTTCTGCTTATCTGGAGTGTCAGTCATTAAATATTTATCAGCACATGATTGGTTAAAAAAAATCAGACTTTCTGGAGTCTCTTTAATTCACAAATACAGAGTTCACTGTTGGTACAGAGTTTCAGCATATTTTGGTAGATTTTATTTTTAAAATATATAATAATAGCATATATGATGTATACCCTTCTTCTAGAGAATAAATTGGTTCTTTGTTAATAACTCTTATTTCTTTGATATTCTGTGTTAGCAAATCTTGTGTTACTGTAACAGAATATCACAATGGGCAAATTATGAAAAAAGTATATTATTTCTCATGGTTTTCAAGGGAAATCTGATAGCACAGTGTGGCATCTGGCAAGGGACACGACGGATCCCATGGTGGAATGTGTAAAAGCAAAAAGCTGTGAGTGGTGCTGCACACCTCTAATTTCAGAACCTGGGAGGCTGAGGCAGGTGGGTTGCCATGAGTTCAGAATCATCCTGGACTACATAGTGACTTCAATCAGCACTAGTTCCATAGGGACATCCTGTGTGGAAAAGAAAAATATGTATAAAGGCAAAAATGCAAAAAAAGAAAACAACCCAAACGATGCCAAGATCATTCTTTTAACAACAACCTACTGCCACTCTTATTAAGTCATTTTTGTAAGGACAGCATTAATCTGTTTATGACCTGATCACCTCTGATATGTTATGTTTCTCACTACTGTTTTATTGAAGATTAAGTTTCCTGAAATTATATTTAGGGGACACATTCAGACACTCACAGTTACACAGTTAGTCTTGGTTAAAGTAATATTAAAAAGGGCCTGCTAGTTTGCAAAAGGTCAGTGTTAGTTTTGTCCTATATATTTTTTCATTTATTTTACTTACAAATAACTTTATGCAAGATGTTGTAGGACACATACAGATATTAACAGTGTAATGAAGCAAATTAACATATTTATAGTCCCAAAGAGCTATTTTTGTGAACAGAGCAAATAAAAATGTAATTCTTCAATAAAAGTACCTAAATAGTAAATTTAATTTTATTAGCTCAGTCTTCAAAGCATATATGTTATCTCTGAACTGTTTCATCTGATATTTTGACTATTTTTATCCTTTGGCCACATATCTTCCTATAAATAACTATTGTTTTATTCTTTATCACTATGTATTTTATTATTTTTTAATAGTCAACATGCAGGTGATACGATGTTTTAAAGAAATTAACAGCTACAGTTTCTCACAGAATATAAATGACAATTTCTAAAAATTTTAAACTAAAAAAATAATTCTTTTGTAGAGATCTCACTCTTGGAAATAGCACTTTGTCCTACAAGCAAATGAAGGCTCTTTCTTCACCTTAAAAATTTGTTTTCATTAGGGAAACAGCACAAGATAAAATTATCTATTTGACATTTACATATATAACACATAATATATATTTATATATGCTACAAGTTTTATAAAGGAAGCTACTACCTCATTTGAGCTTTCTAGCAATTTTAGTTTTACTTTAAAGATAACAGTAGCTGCATCTATATAAGAACTATTCAATTTTTCCAGTAAGAAAAACATGATTCAGCACCTGTATTCACGTGAAACATTTGTTCAGGCTTCAGTAGAATCTGATCACCTTGTTCTTTGTCAGTTTGCAGTTAACAAATGTATTAAATTCTCCTGTGTCCTGAATTTAAAGGATTACTATCTGATTTGTCCAACAAAAGGATTAGTTGGCATCTGATCAAATACAAAAATTTAAAGAATGCATGTGGACAGAACAGCACTTATTTATATAAGATACAAACTGTTAAAGAATGCTAATTTAGAAGATACAAAGTTATGTTTTTTTAAAATAACATTAAAAATTTATCATATCCTCCCTATGTTGACTCTAATCACTTCTTCAACCATGTATTCACATTACTTCCTCTGCTTTGATGGCAAACTTTCCACTGAATTTGTAATGATCTTAGTGAAAGATGGTAGATTTTGATGAATTGGTTTTCTAGTCTTCTTTCTTTTCTCTCTGTCTCTTCCTTCTTGCATCCCATAGTTTAAAACTACATATACATTATATGCAGAGGACATATTTTGTTCCTTTCCCATAAAAATCATTAGCTATAATTCCATTCATAGCTATGCCAATAGTGGGCATCTCATGCTTAATATTCATTTAAGGTTTTTTTTCCCCTTGAGACTTGAAGTTCTTAGTAAATGTAGACTACTTTAACAGAAGCATTGTAAACTAAAGAAGTTATACAAAACAAATATTTCTACAGTTCTGGAGGCCAGGAATGCTAAGATTAAAGCACAAGCAGAGTTGGTGTCAGAGCTCTTCCTGCTAGATGGAGGCTTCATATTGCTTCTTCTGTTGGTATAAGACACAAATTCCTTTGAGTCTCTCTTATGAGGACACTGATCAGTTATTGAGTAGTAGGATGCTACATATGAATTTGGTTTTGGGAGACACAGACATTCAGACAATATAATAAGTTACTCAGATAAATCTAGGTAGTCAAAATCAGTAGCTTTCAAAATCTGCAGAGTATTTCATATATAAAATCTCTAACATAAAACAACTCGGTTCTACTGTACAAATAGACCTTTTAATATTTATTGTAAAATGTTTCTAAATGTTTTATAAAATTGAATTCTTCATAACGTCTCTGTGGAATAGTTTTCAGTAATATTCCCATTTTATATATGAATACTTTTAAACGTAAACAACGTAAGTATTTGTTTCAGTTAATAAACAGATATGGAAGAATTCAAAACCAGAAATCTGGTTCCAGAACTCACATTCTAAAGCTCTGACTGTGCAGATCATCTCAAAAGAGTAGATTATTTCATGCATTTTAGAAAGAGCACATTACAAAAGCACAAACTAAGCAATACAATGGAGATGTGAATAAAATTTATGTGATTAGATTAAAATGTGGCAATGATGCAAACTAACCACGAACAGAATGAAGACTCCAAGGAAGCAGTGATGGGCTTCAAAATGAAAATTCTTAGTTCTTTGTTGATGCCCTCAGTTTCTTTTTCTTTCTTGCTTGCTTTCTTTTTTACTTTCTCTTCATCTTCTGTTTTCTTTTTTCTTTCTGTACTAGAATTTTTCTGTACTGGAAATTGAACTTAAAACCTCACACTTGCCAGGCAGGCACTGTGCCGCTGAGCTATATCCGGATCCCCAGTGGTCTTAGTTTCTTAATCTAAAAACTAATTCACAAGTGACAGCCGTAGATCAATTCATATCCAAGCTTGGAGAGGGCCAGAAAAAGAACAGACATTTGGAAACACCTGGTCTTAGGCAGAGAATTTCTTTTAGAGAGATTTTCATATCTGTTAATATGAGCCTTTTCCTTTTTCCTTCCTACATCAGCCAAAAGTCCAGAAATGAAGTATATAGCCACACAGGCTAATGAAGAGAGGATTTTTTTTTTATTTCCTGAGAAACTGAGGTATTTTCAAGTGTGAGTCTTATCAAAATCTGAAGCTTCTCAAGTATTAAGCATATCTCATTTGCAGACTGATTATAGTCTAAGTTCATAAAGCAAACTTTTCAAATTGGTCTTCAGGTCAGCTTTCTACTGACTCACTCCTAAGTATGACTATATAGGCAAGAATCAAAAGACATTTATACATAAACTTAAGAAGAGATTAAAGAGCAAAACCAATAAGCACGTGATACAAATTTATAGGAAAAAGAAGCAATGAAAAAAAACTATGTATGAATCATGGTTCATATTTTCAGTGAGATAAAAGAATATAGTACAACCTTGAAACAAGAGTATGCCCAATGGACTTAATAGCTGACATGCAGATTCTAGAAAAAGAGAAAATGAAACATGGGAAAAATTATAAAAAATATTGTAAGAAAACCTGTGTTTCCACTTAAAATGTTGCAATGATAACTAGTATATAAATAGTTTCATCTAATTTTATTTATAAACACAATAAAGTTTCAGCATATAAAGAATAGAATTAAAATCCTAAAGGCATCAGAGAGAAAAGAGCATGTAACATGAAACAGGAATTGCAATATAATGAGACTTCTCATGGTCATTTGAGATACTAGAATATAGAGAAATAATTCATTGAACCTTTCATAAATAAAATTTGATGTGAAGAAAATATTACACAATGTATTAATTATTGTAACTCTCCTACTAACCTGTTTAAATACTCAATTTTACTTTTATTTTTCTCTTTAACATTAAAAAAAATAGTCTGGTAACAGGCCAAATTACAAATAAAAAGGAGCATATGATAAATTTCTATATTGAGATAAAGAGCAGAGAGAAAAGGAGTACAAGAGAGCTGATGTGCATCCTGTATTCTAGGAGTTCAATAGGAAAAAACAAAATTCATGTACCTGGTTGGAGTGTAGCTCCATGTATGAAGCTTTATTCACACTACCAGATAAAAGAGAGTGTGTGTGGTGAGGGGCAATGAAGAAAGCAACAGAAAAGAAGTTGATATATCATATGAAGTTTTTCTCAACAAGCAGCTAGTTTTACTTAGAAGTGACCAGCATTGAATCCACTAATACTATATACACTGTATGTGTTCTAACTATGCCAAAAAACACAATAGATTTGCTTCCTTCTCTTTTCTCCATGTTAATACTACTTCCCATTTTTCTTTCCCATTTTCTTTTGATATTACCTAAAAGCTATTTTTAGGACCAAAGATGTGGCTGTATTATCAAATAAAGATCTAATATTTATTATGATCTAGGTATCTATTTTCATATAAATTTGTCTAAATTATAGTTTTATATCTAGGCAAGGAGATCTGAATTTATTGGACAGTCAAAAATATCTCAGATACCTTTGGTGTCTGTATTAGTGAAGGGTTTCCACAGAAACAGAACCAAAAGAACAGGGAGAGAGGGAGATGAAGAGAAATTGGCTTTCATGATTATAGAGACTGATGGGTGCTACAGTTTGCCATTTGCAAGCTAACAATCCAGGAAATTCGGTAGTATAGCTCAATCTAGGGTGCAATCTTGCCAACAAGGCAAGTTTATGGGATCAATATATGTCCAAGAGCAAGATAAATACAATTTCCCAGCTAAACACTCAGACAGGAAGAGCTAGAGGTAGATTCTCCTTTTTTCTATCTTTTTTTTTCAGGTTCTAAGCATATTGGAGTGTGCCTACTCACATGGAGGAGGATAACTTGTTTTGGTGAGAACACTGTTTTCAAACTATTATTTCATCTAGAAATGCTCACAGAGACAGCCAGAAACAATGTCTATCTGAACAGCTGCACCCTGTGGTCAGCCATGTTGACACACACAACTAAATATCCCAACATTCTGATAGTACAGTTTATCTCTTTAAATCAAAGGTTTTGCCTCATAGGTGTGATTAACATAATACTAATGGGAATGGTTAATTTTTGAAGGTGTTTATGCTTTGACAAAATGGTTAAAACACCTTATAAATGAACATAAGAGCTATCTACACATATGACCAACATCCAGTGTGTTTGCCTCCTATGACTAAACAAGGAGCTCTATCATTGCCCAAGGCAGTATTTCTTGTCTATTTCTCTTTATGGTTAATTACAGAGCAGTTTTCTTACCACAATAACAGATTTTTCCTCATGGTATGTATTAATTTTGGCTATATACAACTTAACGTTTTGACACTTTTTTTAAGGAGATAGTGTCCAAGTTGAATGAGTATTAGAAGATGATTAAAAGATAGAAAAAAATTGAAGTGATAAAGTGTTATATTGAAAACCCTCTGGTGCTCATTAGTAGAGGAAGGAAAGGAATTATGGAGACCATGAACACCAGTAGTTGCACAAGCTGAGGATAACAACCAGGACGGTATCTGTGTTTTGAACTGTCCACAGTTAATGGAAGGTGAGAACAACTATCTACATTAAATATTTGTAAATGCTTCTCAAAAATAATTATCATTACCATACTATTATTCTTCAGCAGAAAAATGATGCAATAATGTCAATAACACATCAGTGAAAGAATTAGGGAACTAAGCTTGGCTTGTTCACTAGTCAATGAAAGTATTTCTAGCTGGTAAACTTTTTTGTGGTGCCCCTTGTGAGGAACAATAAGTTAGTTTGAGTCAATATTTCACACTTATGCACTCATAAGACTTTAAGGATATCAATGAGGAATGAATGTACAGCTGTGTAGTACTATTTCTCAGCACTATCTTTCCTAATAAAACAATTATCATAGACAAGATTATTTGAAGTTCTCAGTTATTATCCTCACTAAATTATTTCTTCTTTTTTACTGAATGAGTTTAATTTCAAAACATGTTTCCAGGAGATTTATTAATCAAAAAAAATCAGTCCACTCTGTCTTAACATTTCAAAAGACTTCTGCTTTTAGACCATTTATTTTAAAATATAGGGTGACAGACTTGAAATGCTTCAAAATTCAATTAAATTTTAAAATGATGCTGAATATAAAGGAATATGCTTTAAATAATACATTATTGATGACATAACAAATATTAGCAATAATAAAACATTTAGAAATCAATGCATCTATGAAAAATGAATTACAGAATAATCTTGATGAAACTAAGAGCTTTATTATAAAATGTTGTTTCAGTATGATATGCCTAACCTTGCTTCCATATGCATTTCTTCTTTGAAGGTTAAAAGTCCAAGAAGCTTTAAAAACTTGGTTTGTGTTCTTAATAATTTTAGATAACCCTAAAGTCTTTAACTTTTAAGCCAAAGTGAGCCTTGAAAATTCTTTTTCTCAGTAACTATAAATTTAATAAAATCAAATGTATATGTATATACCTGTGTGCATATACATATATATATATATTTAGACATATATTTGTAATTAGATATGCACTATACATATATACACTATATATGTATATGTATACCATAAGAAGCACTCCCTATCTATACACTATATATATTTTATATATACATATATATAATTATACATATGTTTATCCATGAGAAGCACTCTACCAAGAAAATTACTTATATTTTCTTCTTTAATCTTTATATGAAGTCTATATTTATTTTTCTATATTTTGCAATATGGCATGGGGAAAACATCCAAAATCTCACTCAGCAAAAATGTGATAATTTGGATGCCACTCTATTAAATATAAACTTCTTAAGCACCATAATATATTCTTTTGTTCAATGTGAAGTGAGAATAAGTCAAGTGAATATGAAGTCTTTAAAAGAAATATATATGTATACATGAAAAAGAAAAATGAGAGAGTCGGTAATATGTTTTCAGCATTGTTATTACAAGAATGAGGAACTTCTTAAAAACATCTCTATCAGGGCTAGAAAAGGATTTTTATGAGGAACAAAAGTATGGTAATATTACAGTGACTTTCCTCAGATACAGTAGATCAAATACCTACCAGATATAACTAAATGAAATATCAAAAGTAAGGAAACATGTAGGTCTAATGCTTGTTTCACTTATCTCTGACAATCAAGCTAACCCTGTTGCAGGGTATAATGGGACTGCGAGCTATGTGATAATAGTGCTTTGCATTCTTTGTTGTATGTCCTTAACTGATAGGAATTACTGCCATGATAAAGATTGTAAATGACTTCAAAATCTTTAGTGATAAAAGTTCTTAGCTGAAATTTGAAAAGTGTTATAATTGTCAGTCACTTTAAGTGTTTAAGATTTTACTCTACGCATATAATGTACTTGTATCTTTTTTCTGCAACTGCACAAATTGAGGACAAGCGTAGATAGAGACCCTTTCAGATGAGATCCTGGCCATCCTCTTGTCTTTGTGATCTACATGGTAAGCCCTAATCTAATGGATTTCAAACTAATTTTTATAAGTCAAATTTTTAACAATGATAAGAGGATTATAAAGTTAACTGCAAAGCTAATGAGACATTGGGACACAATTCTTAATTTTGTGCTTACCCTCAGTTTAAAAGATTCATACAGAGAAGCTTGAGGGCAAGATATGCCTGTTACTAGTTATAAATTTCAGATTGATCTTCACTTATGAATATTACTGACCAGCTGGTATCACACCAATCATATTTCCAAGAACAACTGGGAAAGTTGTAAAAATTTCATGACCTCTTTAAGAAGACATTAAATTGCCATTCAAAGACAGGCAAAGGGAAGATGTGAATTCTGGAGTAGTTACAGGTTGAGTAATATTCTTCAATTTATATATTAAAGTCCAAATTTTGGTCAAACCCCAAGTGTGACCTGATTGGCAAACAGGATTATTTCAAATGTAATTTATTGCTACTTATAGCCATGTGTTCATTCTACAATAGCATGGGTCACTAAACAAATGTAACTGCAACCTTAAGAAGAGAAATTTGGAGACAGGTATGTCCACAGGGAGAGTGCCAAGTGAAAAAGAAGACAGATATTGGGGTGATACATTCTATAGCCGAGTAACACCCAAGACTGAGAGAAAATTACAATAGAGAGGCCTTACCTCCAAACTCTCAGGAAGAATACACTTTGCCAACACTCTGATTTTAAGACTCAAATCCCAGAGGCATAAGACAATAGATTTTTGTTGCTTAAATTAGCAGGTGTTATTCAGCGGTACTTTGTTACCTTAGAAATTCAATAAAAGGAGGCAAGCACGTTGAGGTTCTGTTTTACCTCAAAGCATGCTCTGTTAATGATGTGAAGCCAAAATGTGTAACAGGTGGGCAGAAAACACTGAGATTAACACCTGAGCTAAGTTGAGCAGAACCATGGGACTGGCAAAATAAAGCTTAGTATGTATTTTTCTGAAACAGCCAGATTTGAAGAGTCAAAGTTTAGGAGAGAAAGGAAAAGCACTGACATAACTTTTCCCTTTCAAGGTACTGGGTCATCTCTAGGTGGAGAAAGAGACCAAAACAAAGCAGTAGGTTTGCTAAGAAGCCACACATGGCATTTGAGTGTCTTACAGGCTAGTGAGACAAAGAAAAGCCACAGAAGAAAGGAGGCTGGGATTCTGTTACACCAAGGAGAAAACATCAACTTTCATGTAGGAATACATGCTAGAAGAAAGTAAGAAACAAGAAATAAAATTTCTCAAGTTTCAAAATAAGTTTCAGGTAACTGCTATGATTTTCCCTAGTTTAACTCTTTGTCAGGATAAAGAGATACAAATTTTATTACAATTTAATAAACAAGCAAACAACTTCCCCTCAGAAAACAGAAAGAAAAGCTGCAAACCAAAAGGTTAAAAAGTGGAACAAGGTTTGCAACTAATGTAGATAATGTTATTAATAAGTAAAAGCTCTTTAAAACTTTTGGTAATAAAATGACAAAATGGAAGAAAGTCTCCACCTCTAGAATGTTTGATATATTGAAAAGAATAAGTAAGACATTTTAATTGAAATTCAATAACTAAAACAAGAAAGTGAATAGATTGCTTTCTCAGTACACTAGACAGAGAGAGGAAAGTATTAATAAGGTAGAAATAGTCTATAGAAAATATTCAAAATAAAACATAGAGAGAAAACAAAACATTATTTATAAAAGACAAATAGCACATTAGAAAGGTTAACATATAATTCCTAAATTAGAAAATAATATTTTGTCTAAAATAATATCTACAGAAAGGTTGATTAAGACTTATTCAAATGAGAGATGAAAAACTTTAAGCCACAGATTTAAGAAGGTCTATGAATCAAAACCAAAATAAATACAAAGAAAGTTAGGCTGGACATGGTTGTGCACTCCAATAATCTGGCACTCAAGAGGCTGAGACAAGAAGGTCACTATGAATGCGAGGCCAGCTTGGGCTACAAAGTGAATTCAAGGCCAACCTGAAAAGGCAAAATCAGACAAACAAACAACTAAAGGTAGAACATGAAATATTTGTTTTAAAAATAAACAGAATACCTTGTAAAATCAGTGAATTAGGAAATGCAGTGGAGGTTGGTATATGAGAAATCCATTAGAATCAACAAGGAAACCAGTGAAATCAGCTACTCTTCAAGCTAGAGCATATAAAGAATTGAAAAAAAATCAGACACCCAAATTAAAAGATCTAATCCATTAACGGGTATCTGAGATGAATATATATTTCTCAGATGAAGAAATACAAATGGCAAATACATGAAAAAATGTTCAGCATCACTGATCATTTGAGAGATGCAAATTAAAACAACACTGAGATTCTTTTTTTTTTTTTTTTTGGTACTGGGGATCAAACTCATGACCTCACACTTGCCAGGCAGGCGCTTAAGCCACTGAGCTAAATCCTCAGCCCAACACTGAGATTCTATCTTACCCCACAAAGAATAACATCATCAAAAAATCAACTGGTAACAATGCTGGAGGGAGATGCAGGGAAAAAGGAGCACTTCTTCACTGTTGGTCGAAATGTAGACTGGAACAATCACTGTGGAAATCAGTATGGAGAGTCCTTAAAATACTAGGAACAGAGATTTCCTTCAAACCAGCTATCTTTTTTCTGGATATCTTCCCAGAAGAATGAAAAACATCATACCACAAAGACATATGTGCTCCTATGTTCATAGCAACACAATTTCAAATAGTTAAATTTTGAAACAATCCAGATGCCCAACAACCAAAGTAGATAAAAAGTATCTTTTTTTTTATATAATGAAGTACTACTCAGCCAGAAAGAAAAACAAATGAGACTTTTATAAGTAAATGGATGCAACTAGAGACTTTAGGTGAAATTAATCAGATCAATAAGTGTAACCATCGCATTGTCTCACCTGTGTGAAAAAATGAACAATAGGATATAAATGTACCTAATGTTATGAAAGTTAAGATTAAAATTTTCACTTGTTAATTGGCTAAAAGAAGTAGTACACCAGAATCTTACATCCAGAAGAAAAATCCTTCATAAATAAAGGCAAAATAAAAACATTTATTATCAAATATATCAAGAAATTTCAATTAATAAAAATGTTATGTATTAATGAAAACACTAACAACAGTAAAAAATACACTCTAACCTAGTGTGATTTATATTAGAAACACAAGATGTTTCAATATTGGAAAAGTTCATCAACAGTCCATCATATTACTATTACTAGACTTAAGGAAATCTAATACATTTACCTTCCTTCATTGTAATTACTAAGTGTTAATGGATAGTACTTATTTAATGTTTGACATTCCATTTTTCTTTATTTCAAGTTAAATTAGTTCATTTATGATTCCATTTGCCCCTCATTTTAGCTCATATACACATATGCGTGTGTGTGTGTGTGTGTGTGTGTGTTTGGCCCTATTATGGTATTGTATTCATAGATTACATTGTATTGCTATTTATAGATTACACACTGAAGTGAATTCTATATGAATTACTATCTTTAATACATCATGAATTAAAGTGAAATGATTTTCAAAAACTTTTTCTATATTAGCCATTTTTACCATTTGTACGATTATTCTTACATATTTTAACTGTACCTATACTTTGAAAAAAATGTAGACAATATTTGGTTTGATGCAGTTAATATCTTTAGGTTCACTCACATGTTTATGCATTTTGATATTCTCTCTTTCCTGCAGTCCTGTGGTTTCATCTGGTGAAACTTTCTTCTGTAGATTCATCTTGAATCATTTCCTTTTGTGGAAATAATTTTTTAGCATTTTTTATGATTCAGGTCTACAGTGTTCTCACAAAGCCTTATGTGCTCTCAGACGAGGTTTTAGAAGGTGATTGAGTCTTGGGGGAGCAGTGCTCATTAGACATTGGAACCACTGGTAAATTCATGGTTGAGAGTGCTTTTAGGAGATTAGGCCTAGTACTGGCATCTGGACGGATCTAACTTCCCCCCAAATATCCACCTTACCCTCTGCTTCCCGCATGCCAGCAGTTTCCTCCTGTCATTCACCATGTAGTTTCTGCCTTGGAGCTTCCCAACCAGGGAGTGAAACTTTTGAAACTGTGAGCCCACCTTGAAATTTTGTCTCAGTGATGAGCGAGGTTACTAAAGCCATATTTCTTTTAATGCATGTCACCTGTTAATTTAGGCTTTTAAGTTTTATGTGGAAATACTTTCAAACTTACAGAAAACTTGCAAAAAGGATTAAAAAATTTATCCTTATCCAGATTTAGTTAATATCATTTATTTCTCTCTTTGATTACTTTATCATTTACCAATTCCCAAGTTCTCTCTCTCTCTCTCACACACACACACACACACACACACATTCATCTATGCACACACTTTTATTTCCTGAATCGTTTGAGGAAGGTTTGTACATCTTATGATTGTTTATTTCCCATTGGTTCAATATTTATTCCCTAAGAGTAGTTATATTAAAAATATCCAAACACAGCAACTGAAACATATTAAGTGCTGATACAACAGTCTAGGCTAATCCCTTATTTATAGTTTTGTCACTGGAGCCAATGACAATAGCTATGGCATTTTCTTTGCTTCGGTACCAAATTAGTTCTGTGGCAGGTATTGCACATAAGTATCATGGTGTCTCTTAATCTGGCACATTTCTATAGATTTCCTTTGAATTTTATGACTCAGTAGTTTTGATAGATACAGCAACATTCCTGTTCTGATATTTAAATATACTCTCTCTCTCTCATTTCAATCATGCCTTTTCCTGTAGGTTAGATGTGCAAGAGTTCTAGAATTCCCAGGCTGATGAGGCAGGTAAGGAGTGACTGCGTTTTTAGCCCACCTACCATTCTGCTGAAACATTAACTCATAATCCTCACAGCAGTCCTACAAAAGAGGTATTTTATCTCCAATTATCTTAGATAGTAAATGACAGATGCAGGAATTCAATAACTTGTAACTAATAGAAGGTTGTAAAGCCACTGCTGAGATCTGTCCTCCTGGAGTAAAAAACCAGTCCCTTCAGCAAACAGGAAAGGAAAATAAGGGCTTTGATTTCATTTACACAGAGCCACAAACTATTGTCCAACTGTGTGTTAAAGTACAATAGAATTATGCCCTTCTTTTTTGAAATTATACATTGTTTTCCAAGATTCCAAGACAGTATCTTACAATATTTATATGAGAAGAAACATCTAATTTATTTTTCTTCAAAAGTCAAAATCTATTCAAACAATAAGGTAACACTTACTACTTCTATGAAACTATTATTTTGTTATTCAAACCAGGTTAATTTTATATGCAATGCCCTAAAATATTTTTGTACTAATACTATAAATTCAGAGTCCTACCAGTTTTATTGAGATATAATACATGGGGTTTTTTTTCTCTTTTTTTCTTTTTCTTTTTTTAATTTTTATTTTAAGAGAGAAAGAAAAGAAAAATTTAAAAAGAAAAAATAGACAAAACAAGAAGAAAAGTAGAATACAGAGTTAAAAAAATAACATCATAAAATTGCTAGTTGATACATTACATATTGTTAACAATAGTTGTTAAAGTCACAGAGTCAAAGCATAAAAAGTAAAAACTCTTCTGTTCAATGATCTAACAAAAACTCAGTAATATGGTCATCTATTTTACACACTATACATACCATTATATTCTTTAGAGAACTTTCCTTCCCTTTCACTTTTACAATATCTATTATATCTATTACAATATTTGGATAACATTATTCTGTTCATTCTTATTATTTTTTACAGTAGAGAGACAATGTAATATTAACTAAGGTGACTCTTTTATTTCACTAATGAGGATATTCTCAAATTGCCTCCATTTACCGATAAAGGCCTCAAGGTCATCCTTTTTATAACTGAGTAGTATTCCAACATATAAAAATACCACATTTTTTTCATCCACTCTATGGTTGGTGGGCATTTTGGCTGTTTCCAAGATTTAGCTATCACAAATTGTGCTATCACAAATTGTGCTATGAACATAGGTGCACATATATCACTGTGACATGACCATTTCAGTTTTTCTGGGAAAATACCCAGGAGGGGAATAGTTCAATTGAATGGAACTTCCAATCCTAGTTTTTTGAGGAATCTCCATACTGATTTCATTGTGGTTGCACCAGTCTGCACTCCCACCAATAGAGGAGCAGTGTTCCTTTTTCCCTGAAGCCTTGCCAACATTTGTTATCAGTTGATTTCTTGATGGCAGCCATTCTTTCTGGGGTGAGATGAAATCTCAATGCCATTTTAATTTGCATTTGTCAAATAACCAGTGATGGTGAACATTTCTTCATATATTTATTTGCCATTTGTATATCTTCATCTGAGAACTGTGTTCATCTCCGATGCCCATTTTTGGAGAAGGTCTTTGAATTTGGGGGGCTTGATGTTTTTCAGTTCTTTATATGTTCTTGATATAAGTCCTTTGTCTCAGGGATTGTTGGCTAAGACTCTTTCCCATTCTGTGGGTTTTCTTTTCACTTTGTTGGTGATTTCTTTTGAAGTAAAAAACTTGTTAGTAATTTGAGATCCCAGTTGTTGATTCATGGTTTTTTCTTCCTTCTTATTGTTATTTGAATTTTACTTCATTTCGTTTGTGTTTCATCTTTTTAAAAATTTCAAAACACAAACAATATATTTTGATAATAAGGGAGATGAAACATGTTGTCTAAATTCCACCAGACCTATTTGCAAAAAAGAATACAGATTCATCAAATATCATGACTTTTATTTTCAGTTTTATCTGAAGAAATTTTTCATTGATAATAAATATGACTATGGAAAAGGTATAATGCAAATTGTTCAAATTAATTTTTTGAAGTATCTTTGTAGTATATCTCTAAGGATATATATCTGAAATATCAAACAATATCTAGCTGTCAAATAAATGAACAATTAAGTGAATGTAACTACATAATATTTATCCAGGTTCTGAATAATTAATGAAATTCTAAAATAACAAACTACAGGGAAAAGCAAAGAAAACCCAGAAAAATGGAAAGAAAGAAAAAGGAAAAAGAAAAAGAGAAAAAGAGACCAAAAAGAAAGAGAATGACTAAAAGAAACACAGAAAAAGACAAGCAGAAAGAAAGACAAAGAAATATTTTAATTTCCAAAAAATAAAATTTAATTCCACTTTAGATCTAAATGAAGAAAAGCGCCACTTAGCACCTCAAGCAGGCAGTCGTAGGTCGTAAGTATCAGGGTTTATTTGTGAGCTTGGCCGTCTGCACAGAATGATGCTAACATTTGTTGCCCGTGTGCTTTCCTGGTTGCTCTTGTGCCTATTATTCGACTTCAAGTATATCGTTTGTGTGGACAGTCAAGTCTTTTGGAGCTGGCCAAATCTATCTATTGCCCTGAAATGAACTCTACCATTTTCTGAAGTTCAAAGCAAATGATAAATTCCTAGTTACAACTGACCTTGTGATCTCCCCAAGCAGAACTCACATCTTCATTTAGATCCTCACAGGGCTCAGTTGCTCTATTTAGGTGCTGAGTCATTGCTTTTTCTTCCAATTCTTTTGTGGCTCAAAATTAAATAGGACTGTAATTTCAGAAGAACACAATACTTTTCTTGATATCTACTTACTATCTGTCAAGCGTAAAGATGGAGAACTTTTACCAATGAAGAGCACTGTAATGCTTTTAATTGTAAAGCTGTTTTTAAAATAAAATAGATGTAGATTTAGAATTAGATTTATAAGAGACAGGGAAATACATTTGCTTCATGATAAAAAAAATGAATCAATTTATCAATTTGGTGCAAGAGCCTCAAGATTTCAGATGTATAGGAAATTAATAAACTAAAGGAAAAAATGAAGGAGAAACTGATCAGAAAATCTTTGTGAGTGGTAGCAGTGATGGGGGGGTAATGGTAAAAATTAGATCCATCAGCACTACATTCATGTGATGATTAGTCAGAAGGATTAAAGTGTTGCATTTCAAAAATACATCAGAGTTGAATATTTTGTATCATATGACTTTATTTTCTAGAGTGCATATAATGACATGCTTAATGACAAAAGCTATTCAAAAAAGCAGACATTGGAACATAAAAATAAAATATAGAATAAAATGCATAAACCTTAAAAAATAAAAAGAGAGAAAGATGAATAAAAGTTTAATCTATTTAGCCTTAGTTACTATTTCTGTCAAAAACATTTTACTAGTCATGACAAGCAGAGTAAAGAAGCATGGGAAGGGGATCATAATTTTTTAAAGAAGTCAGCATAGCTGACAATATGGCCCGATTTCTGTAACACACCACACAATTAGAAGGACTTTTTCTCTCTTGCGCTTCAGGTGGAAGGCTTAAGTGCAGCACTTACAGTAGGGTACAATGTTGATTCATCCTTGGAAATTCAAGGCCTAGCTGTACTTCTTTGTTGCATAAATTAGATTAAAGACACTCATTTGTTCCAAATAAATGGTTTTGAGATCCTGCAAAGGAACCACTACTTTAGAATCTCAAGGCTTTTAGGCCAAATCCCAGCAGACGGCTGTGTTTCTTCTCAGACAATGCAATTTGTTCTTAGATGAGACCAAAATTCACAGCC
>PVJX010025900.1:0-26490 GCA_004027295.1 Dolichotis patagonum | reverse complement strand
TCTTTTTTTTTTTTTTTTGAAGGTAGTACAAATACAACAAAACAAGACAGAACAAAGCCATTTGAGACACTGCAGTGAAACTGGTATAGAACTTCACAGCAGGTTACTGGGATAACAGTAATAGGTTCCATAGTATATCTTATTATCCTCACAATAGTTGTCTAGTCAATTAAATATAGCAAAATCAAACCAAAGACAGAACATTATAAAACCAATTGAAAGAGAATATTAAATAGAGTAAAGCAATTAATCATAATGAAACACAACAGTGAAAACAACATTTGCTTTCAAACAGAAGATAGAGGAGACCCCCCCCCATATTTGCTGTATTGCATACCGTCATCCTCCCAAGAGATGCTCAGACCTCTGTCCACAGCTGCTAACGGGGGTGGGGGGAGGAGTGTGTTTAGGATGTTTGATTCCAAGCCCGTGCACTGGTAGGCTCACAGGAGATGCTACTGGGTCTCCTCCTGGCTCACTCCTCGGGAAGGTGCTTACCAAGAAGGCAGGCAAATTGCTTCTTTGTGCAGCCTCCTGGGTTCCACCGCGGCCGTGGCTGGATCTCAGGTGCCGCTGACTGGTTCTCCTCCTAGCTCATACTGGAGGAGTTAATGTCTAACTATTCTAGTTCCCACATCTTATAGGTTCTCCCACCTACCAATATACCACAAGCTGTTGTCCAAGCTTTTACCATATGGGCCACTGGGGGACATTTAAAATCCAAACCATCATAGGGACCCCCAGGATCTCCCTTATATGTCTGTCTCTCTGACTAGTCTTGATGTGCATCATTTACAATAACACTGTAATGCTAATTCTAGAGCTTCCTTGAATTCTGTAACTCATTCTGAAAAATTATTATATCTGAAAGGGATAGTAGGAGTTCCCAAATTTGTAGGTAGCTAGAAGTGCAGGTGGCCTAAGGACTCCTGAATTTGTAGCTGGCATCTGAAGCAAGGTCCTATTAGAACTGTCCCTTCAGTGTTCACTACGGGTGGTTGGCATTAGAGTTGTGTTATACCACTATAGTAACCAGGTTTGAGAATCACTATTCTAGCAACTGGCAGCTTAGAGCAGCAAATGAGTATCAAAATCAAAAGGTCCATCCAGGCTAGGCCAGGATACTGTCAGAGTCCAGCCAGGATGAAAGGGTCTGGAAGGAGGATGACAGACAGAAGTGAGGTACAAGGGCTCAGTGTCACAGTCTTCTATCAAGAAGAGTAGAAATTATGAACCAGCACAGAAGGGCATTAGTGACATATATGGGACATCTCAGCCCTCAGACAGATATGCCCATTTCCCAGATACAGAGGGCTTGGGGATGGGGTCAATGACTCTTTCTAGTATCGTCACCACCACAACCATCACAAGAAAGAGTTGGTCATACACTAGGGTGGTGCTGAATCAGCTGGTGCTAGAATAATCATTGCTCTAGCGCGATGGAACTGAGGCCAGGAAGTACCAGATACAGAGCAGTTAAGTTCTTCCCAAAGGAGCCTCCATAAAGGAAATTAGCTGAATTTATAACAGTTTCAATACAGTTTGGTGTCTAGGATTTCTTGATGTCAAAGTATAATAATGATCTCTTTGCAAGATTGGTTGTCGCCAGGAAAAGTGAGCTGACTAGCTGGTTTCCCAGAGGTCTCCCAAGATGACATTGATCCTAATGAATTCACCACAGTTCATTGTCATGCCCAGCTTTCCAGGTGCATAATTCCCATCTCACTGCATTTTAGAATTGAGTTAACTTGGACAGGCCAACTGACACTGAGGAAACCCTGGGAGGCTGAAGTACATAAGCCAGAAAATGTTTATTCAGTTACAGTGTTCTAAAGTGATAGAGTATTCTCTGTGTACTAAACTACTTGGGAAAGAAAACTTTATGAAAATGTTATATGGTGAACACAGAGCTAAAATAAGTCTGTTACACTGCATTGGCATAGTCCGAATGGTTATGTGCTTTACAACGGATTAATATGTTGCCACCCTCACCTCCAAGGTGACAGTACTAGGAGATGAAAGTTTCAGGATGTGATTAGGTCATGAGGGTGGGGCCCTCAGAATGGAGTTAGTGCCCTTATAAAAGAGACCTGAGACCTGATTATAGTGACATATTCCTGCAATCCAACTACTCAAGAGGCTGAGGCAGGAGGATTGCAGGTTTGAGTCCATCCTGGGCAACTTAAGACTCTATCTCAAAATAAAATATTTTTTAATAGGCCTAGGGATACAGCTTGTGGCCTGAAGTCCCACAAGAAGAGTGGCATCTGTTCACCAGCACCATGAGAGAGCACGGCCCTGTGAGTGGCTTCAGCCTCCCTGCATGGCACGGGATAAGCCTGGCTGAGCTCTCCTTGCATCTGCTCCTTGCTTTGCCTCTTTCACCGGTCAGTGCCCTCTATGGATGGATTCTCCTTTCTTTAGGAATGTTGTTAACTTTAACCAGACAACTGCAGAGATTAGTGGCCCGAGATCATCTGCTATTTTCATCAGTGACTTTACATAGCTCTCCTCTGTCCATTATGTCATAGTATCATATTTCACACTCAGACAATATTTTTAAAACTATCTTTATTGTTTTCTTTTGATTTAAAGTCATTTTAATGTGTAAAGTACGGAAAATATAAAGAGCAAAAAGCATTAATAATCTATCACAGAGTAAGAAATAAAGTAGAAAATTCATTCAAAAGTTACCACATCGTTGGAACATAGTTATATTTTCTTTACTTACAAAGTTTATTTCTGGGTGACTGTATTCTTTTTAAACATGGTTTTAGTGAGATTTAACTTACATACCATAAAACTTACCCATTTGAAGTATACAATTCAGTGACTATCACTAAATATACAGAGTTATATAAACATCATCACACAGTCTAATTATAGGGCAGTTCTATCAATTTAAATTGATCCTTTATGCTTATTTCTCCAGCTCGAGGCAATCACGGATCTATTTTCTTTTCTTATAGATTTCCCTCTTCTGGATATTCCATCCAAGTGGAAACATATGATTTGGCCTCGTGAATAGCTGGTTTCACTCAGCATAATATTTTTTGAGACTCATCTATATTGTAGCCTATACTGGGAATTATTTCCTTTTTATTGCACAATAGTCTTTTATTATGGGGCTCTAGCACATTTTACTTATCGATTCAATGTTTGATGTAAGATTGGATGGTTTCCATTTCTTCTCTATAACAAACAATAATGCTGTGATCATTTATGTGCAACTCCAGGCATAAGTTTTATTTTTCCTCTCATATATAACCAGGGGTAAAATTGCTGTATTGTAAGGTAGATTTATGTTTAACTTTTACAGAACAATGGTGCAGCTGTACCACTTGAAATTCTCACCAGAAAGATACGAGAATTCCATTTCCTTCACAGTATTGTCAACACTTAGCACTGTCTGAGTTTTTGATGGCAGTCATCTTTGTGGCTGTGAAGCAGTACCACATTATGCTTTTAACTTACATTTTCTTGCTAGGTAATGATGTCGACTATCTTTTTCTCTTCTTTGCTGAACTATCCATCAATGCTTTTATCTGTCCCTAAAATTCAATTGTCCTCTTATTGTTGATTTGGAGTTTTTAAATATTCTGGATACTAAATCATTTATCAGATATATGGTCTGGGAATATTTTGTCCTATTCTGTGGCTTGTCTTTTGACTTTCTCAGTGGTGTCTTTTGAAGTGCAAAAGGTTTTAATTTTGATGGAGTCCAATTTATCAATTTTTTTCTTTTATGGGTCATGCTTTATTTTCCTACGATCTATTTTCAATTAATTTTTGTATATGGTATGAAGTAAAGATTTAAAGTCACATTTTTCACACGAATATCTAATTGTTCCTGCACCATTTGGTAAAAGACAACTCACATTGAATTACCTTGGCCCCCTTTTCAGAAATCAATTGACCATAAATGTACTGTTTATTTCTGAGCTCTCAGCATGGCTCCATTGATTTATATGTCTTCTCATATCAATTCCACACTGCCTTGATTACTGTAGTTCTATATTAAATTCTGAGACTAGGAACTTGGTTTACCTTTTTGGCCATTCTGGGTTTTGAATTACAGCCACCATTTAGGCATGGCCTTTCTGTCTCCTATCTTGCTGGAAGCCCCCAGACTTGGTTACCATCAGAATGTTATGCCAATACTGGCATAACAATGATGATGACTCCACCCTCTCCTCCTTTCTCCTTTTCATCCTCTTCTTTCTTCTTGTCCTTCTTCTCCCTTTTCCCAGATCATTTTCATCATGTGCTTTGATCTGCAAACAAAAGGCCTCCATCTCATGTTGGTGCAAATCTCCCTACACCCCACCACACGTAGGCTACCATCAGAGGGGAGATGAGGAAACGGCCCCTGGCATAGTTTCAGAATAGAGAACACTGGCTCTATCCCAGGCTGACTTACGCAGCTCACAACGAAAGAGGTGATTGTGCAGCTGTATTCCCTTTCTCAGGGAGATTCGCATTTGGATATCACAACATGACTTTTTCCAGCCTTCTTTCTCAATGGGACATTAACTCGATCCTCATCAAAGGCTCTGTGCTGCCCCAAGGTTGTCTTTCTCCTCGCTTCTGGCCAGTCCTTTGCCCTCCTTTCAAGGAGAGCAATGATTGGTTCAGGGAACAGCATTTGATATACTGAAAGCTACTAAGACACACTGAGACTTTTCCAAGGATTTCTGAAAGACGTCCACTCTTTTCTATGTAAAAGTGTAAAAAAGGAAGGGAAGTCTTGAATTTTTTCACCATCTTCCTACCCTGAAGGGAAAACTTGCCTAACATCTAAATCCTTATTTGGAGAAAACAGGGCTGGAATGAGAGGCAGTGACTGGATTCCTGGGTTCTTCTGAGAGTCCCTGTTTCAAACCATGATTTTTGTTTTTTCTTTTTTTCAAACTAAAGATCAAACCCAGCACCTCTCTACCACAAACTACAAATATAAGCCTTTTAAACTTTATTTTGGGACAGAAGTTCACTAAATTGTCCAGGCTGGTTTTAAATTGAGGACTCTTATATCAGCCTCCCAAGTAGTTGGAATTACAGGTATTCACCACCCCACCCCGCTGGTGTTTTCATTATACTAGGTACCTTCATCTAGGTTTTCTTTCTGCCCTATGAACCTAAAAGCGTTAACTAAATCATATGATTTTGAGACACATTGATAAATAAGAACAATCCCATTAAAGAATGGCCAGGAGGTGATGTGATCAGAGCTATGTCAGAGGGAGAGAAATTGGAAGTATCCTTCTTGGGGAAAGAAAGTCTGGAGTGTACATGTCCCCAAAGAAGCAGAACCTTAAAGTTGCAGGGTAGGCACTATCTGAGCAGTATTTTTACATACATCAGAGATTTTTCCACTTAAAGGGTGATTGGATTTGTCTTATTAGGCTCCAGGGACATAAATTAGCATTCATGATAGCAAGATCCTGAAACAATGATTTCAGCTCTTAAAATCTCAACAATTTAGCCTGTCAGAATATGGAATGCATAGCACCAATGGTATGTTTGCCACATCAGCAGGATTTTAAGTGACTTACCAGATAGAAAATGGAGTCGAGAAGCCCAGTAGATGCTGTTTTCCTAACTTCAATCACTTTAACGCCACCATCACAATTTTTGCCATACGGCAAAGATATGTTGTCCCATTCTTTGCTCAGTATTTTCTTTGTACCAATTCCCTTTACTCTGCCAATAAGTTTACTTTTTAAATAAAACCTTAAATCTCACCTATAAATGAAAAGCAAGAATCAATGACCAAAAATAAACTCGCTAAAATGAAACACTGTTAACTAAGTTCGGATCAGACGTGGAACAGCAAAATTTCCACATCTGTGATCCTGTTTCTCTTTGTCAAAACAGAGATCAACAGTTGAAGATACAATAACAACGAATGGATCATTTCTCCTGTATTCAGAAAGACTGAAGGACGATCAAAGGAGTCATGAACTTCTTGGTAAACAATTCAGTGTTTTTAGTGTCACGTCTGTGTGTCGCCTAAAGTAGTGAGTCTGTTCACACATGTGGAGGCCCATGGTGTGGGTATGATTAACACAAATGCTTCCCAGTCTTTTCCCAGCTCATCACATCTGGGCAGCAGTATTTGTGGGCACACTGGGCCAAACCAAGGCAGCTGCTTACCATGTGAGCCCATGGCCCTGGCAGAAAGGACTGCAACCCTGACAGCACCCCCGGTGTCACCTGTGGCAAAGAAGGTGACTCTCAGCACACCAGTACCTTTCCCAGGTTGCATTCCACCAAAGTTCTTTCTAGGATTCGGTCACCCTGTAGTACAGGTGCTCCTCGTTTAATGATCTGCATGTTTAATAACTGTACAGATTTACAACCTCGCTTGGACTCATGACTTGTTTTTTTTTGTACAGTTCTGAATATCTTGTTTATAGACCCTCAATGTGTTTTTTGAGCAGTACACCTTGTTTAAACAGTACTGTAATTTTTGCTTCTTGGACTGTACAATACAGTATTGTTGTTTTATGTGCTGTTATATATTATAGTATTGCCTGTAAGAGTTATGCACATAAAAACAAGTTCTCAAATTGGAGTTTCCTTTGACCATTCCTTTGTTCTGAATATTGTAATGTACATACTGTATACAATTTCTCATTTAGCAACCAATTTAGTTAAAGTTGCAGGGACAGAACTTGGTTGATAAACAAGGAATGCCTATTTATTCCTTGCAGTTTCTGGAATCCAAGTATTCAACTTGAAGTAGTTACTTTTTGAATATATGTCTGCCAGCTCACAGGCTGGCTAAGGGTCATTTCTGCACTTTCTGGGACGTTCTATTGTGGGACATTGGGCATCTCCTTTCAGACATATGACAGAGGAACAGTTCTGAAATAGAGTTACTATGTTAAACAGGAAAACGAATTCCCTTGCTCCCTGACCACCAAATGAAACCTAAGACAACTTCTCTTCTTGGGTTTTTGCTACTTTTTTCTCAACAGACACACTGGAAAATCTGACTCAGTAAAGAGCAGTATGCGTGAGTGTGTGTGTGTGTGTGTGTGTTTGCAGAATCCTTATTCACAATCTTAATCTTACAGGTAAGAATGCACTTTAGTTATAAAAACAGTTGGTTTTTTCACAAACAGACAATCAGGTAAGACAAAGTTACTGTCTTTAAGGGTAGTAGCTGGGGTTACCTTATTTGGAAGAATCTGGAATGTTGCTTGGGCTCGCTGTGGCTCAAAAACATCTGATACCAGTTTAGAGATTGCATGATTCATTAAAGGATTTTGGTTTGCTCCCACTGCTTTCATCCTGTCTTTCTCCTAGAGGTTTCCTACAAACGGACTTCAGTATTTTCCTGAATGGATAGATTACTTCTCTGACTTGATCTGTGTGTGTTTATGTGCCTAGTGTGGGACTTCTGAGTTCCTTTCTTGGGTGGGAGAGGAGCTTTGGCTTCAGACTGGAATGTCCAAGAATAACTGCTGTTTAAAGACTCCTTGTGTGCTGCAGTTTTAAGGATCTCATGACTGAGGCCGAGTTCTATCCATGGACGCCAAAGAGAGGAGGAGCATTTGTGCTCAAGGATTCCCATTACAGCGATGCTTCGGTTCATGAACTTAATTTACTCCATGATTCTGGTCTCCAACTGAATTGATCACAAACTGATTCAAATTTTCTCATAAGGGTCAATGTAAATAAACTTAATCTGTTCTGAGCCATATGCATTTTTTAATCACAAAAATATGAAACTAAGTAGAGGACAGTATCAAGAGAGAGAGAACACTAATTTGCTTGAGGTGACTTCTGGCATGAGGGACAGGAAGGTGGGGGGGGGACATTATTGTTTGGAAGGAGAGACCCCCTCCCTATAGGGGAGAGCTCCTTCGGAGTTTTCCTCTCTTCTTTGTCTCTTAGTTGCAGGGTCGATTTTGGCAAAAAAAAAAAAAAATCTGTTAATATCACATGATCTTTCCTGCACTACATAACACTCTGGAAATGGGAAACCACACCACCATTCATCAGATTCATCACCCTGGTCATTACAGTTATGTTAAGGTGGTGCTTCTCCATGAAATCCTGGCACTCATTGCATGTTTCCATAATGGGTTTTACCACATCAGTGCCACCCTCCTTCCCATCTTCCTCTTCCTCAGTGGCATGTCCCTCAGAGCACCTTCCGCTGCTCTCTCGAGTTCAGTAGGTTCGTCCATCATCAGCTCCTTCTTAGGGTCCTCAACAAGCTCCTCTGTGCCTGTACCCTCGATGTGCAGACCCACGCTCTTGCCTACAGACATGATCTCCCCCACTGCCTGAGCACCAGACCCCTCAAAGTCCTGTTCTGTGACTCATTCTGGCCAGTTTCCTCCATGCTGAGTTTAAGGTCCGGTTCGTGACATCTTCCCAGGCTGTGTCAGTGAGGTTGACGCAGTAGAGGACATTGAAATGTTTCTCCTAGAACTCCTTCAGAGTCAAGGACGTCCCCTCAATGACATTAAAACGCTCCTCTGTGTACAGCTCTGTGAAGCTGTGGATCACTTGCTGGTCCATGGGTCTCAGAAGAGGTGTCGTGTTGGGCTGGGGGATCAGGGAGGACTTGACTCAGCCTCCACGTCATACACCAAGGCTGGAGGGTGGGCCGGGGCACTGTCCATCAGAAGGCACCTTTCAGCCTCTCGGCTGTCAGGAAGATATTTCTTCACAGTCTGTGCAAATGCCTGGTGCAGCCATTCTATGAACCCATGAGCCAGGCTTTCTCCTTGGCCCTCCACATGGCAGGCAGAGTGGCCTTGCTCACATCTGTTCCTTGATGCACAAAGGCCCTGGCAGTGGTCACCAGTAGTGGCTTAATCTTCCGATGGGTGCTTGAGTTCTGTCATGGTTTATGTCAGTGGCCCCCGGCCTCATGTATTTGCATTGTGCATTTGTGATTGGTTCATTGTCTAGCGCTTGGATTGGTGGTGTCAGTGCTACACTCTCTCAGGGGGTGGAGCCAGGATGTGATGTGATGGCAGGAAGAAGGTGTGTCTCTCTCTCTAGCCGGTTCCCGCTTGCGGTTTTGCAGCCACCATGAACTGCAGCCCCACCATGCCACCCTGCCTTGGAGCCAACTGAGTATGGACTGAAACCTCTAAAAAACTGCAAGAAATAAACCTTTCCTTTCCCAACTTTGGGCATCAGGTATTTTGTCTCAGCGACTAGGAAAAGTAACTAAGACAGGTTCACACACAGCCAAAGGGCTGATCTGTCCTCGACGGGCTTGCACCCCGGCAGTGCCTTTCCTCTGGGCGATACAGGTTCTGTTTCCATCCTCTTCCAGAAGAGCCCTGTTTCTTCACAACTGAGCACTCATGGAACGACATACCCTTCTGCCTCCATGAGTTCTGCAAATCCTTTCGTGTAGGCTTCTGCAGCAACCTCGTCAGAGCTGAAGTCTCACCATGTCTTATCACCCTGCAGCTGCCATTTCTCTAGCAGAATTTATCAAACCACCCCTACTGGCTTTACATTCATCACCGGTTGTACTTGGAGAGAGGTTTTCTTGCAGGAAGTCACTGGTCAGTTTTCTGGCTTTTTCACAGATCATAGCTTCACTAACGCTATCACCTGTCAGCTGTTTTTCATTCAACCACACTAACAGCAGTTTTCCCCCCTCTTCCAGGACTTGTGCCCTTTGCTTGGTTAACACCGTTACTCCTCTTGTCACATCCTCTGCTTTGATGGCATCTTTAGTCTTCAAAATAGTCGGGACTCTGGACTTCACCACCTAGTGCTCTAAGGCCAGATCAGTCACATGAATACTATGCTCACATGCTTCTACAATTTCCTTCTTCAGTTCAGTGGTTATTCAAGACCTTCTTCTTACCATTTTTGCTCTGCACTTGGTTCTTACTTTCATTCCTGCCCTGCACTTTCTTGTCACTTTCATTACCACTCACGCTTTCTTCTTACCACCATTGCTTGTCCTGGGCTTTCTTTGGAGCCACACTGTACAGGTCCATGTGTGCCACAAAGTGCACAGAAAACCACACAAGTGTGCACAGGTAGGTCTGCAACAGAAATCTCAACTTTGAAGAAGCCAAGACCACAAGTCAGAGCAGGAAGATTGCCGTGGTTGTGTTCCTCAGAGGATGCAGAGTTAGCCAACAGAAACAAAATATTGCTGAACACTGTCATTCGTGAACCAAATGATTTGCCAACAGAAGCGTTTATGAACCAAGATATTACTGTGCTTCATGTTTAGTCCAGTTCTTCACTGAAGCCTGCAAGAAGCATAGCTGTGTACAGTCCCCGAAGACAGCATGGAAAGAGGCAGGCTCTCGATTCCCAGGCTCTCAATTTCAAACATTCAAAAGTAGATTCTGAGCTCTGGATGGAGCCTGAGAAATTGCTCTCAACAAATTCCCAGATGGTGTCCAAGAAAGGGACAGGTTCCACACTTGGGGAACCATGAGTCTAGAGTATTTACCAAATGTACTTGAAGGTACGATAAATCTTTTCCTTGTCTAATATGGGAAACGTAATAAGAAAATAAGAAAATAAACAGGAGAGTTATGATTTGTAATATGGTACGATAAATCTTTTCCTTGTCTAATATGGGAAACGTAATAAGAAAATAAGAAAATAAACAGGAGAGTTATGATTTGTAATATATGCAGAGAAAAAAATAAATAGGATGATGCACTGGGGAAGAGTAGGAAAGCACCGAGGTGGTCACAGGAGCTCTTCAAGGAAGATGATTAGACCTTTATCCTAAGCCGAGCTGCTTGTAAATGCTTCTGTGTTTGGGAGAATATCGCCTTTGGTCATACTGCTTCTTTCACTGTAGGTGCCTTCTTGCCAACTGCACCTGCTAATTATTTAAAACCAACCTAGCCAGGGATATAGCTCAGCGACATAGCACCTGCCTGGCAAGTGCCAGGTCATGAGTTTGATTCCCAATACTGATAAAAATAAAAATAAAAACCAGCATAAACATCCTCACTTTTACCTAGGTCTCCCAACCAACTGAGTCTCTGTTCTTTTTGAGTATTCTGCCTTCTTAAATTGTAGTTGCTTTGTGATAACAATGGTCGCATTTTGTAAGTATGTGTTATTCTTTTGTTATTTCCAATTAGCCAACAGCACTGGTAGATAATGTTGTTATCTCCATAATATTAAAGAAGGGGAGGCAGCTTAGTAATTTTCTCAAAATTATCCAAGGATCAAGGGGTAGAGTTGAGATTCAAACTGACTTCCCACTGGATCTGGATTTCTCTCTTTCTTTCTTTCTTTCTTTCTTTCTTTCTTTCTTTCTTTCTTTGTCTTTTTGAGACAGGGTCTTACTATGCAGTTCAGGCTGGTTTTGAGCTCACTTTATAGCCCAGGCTGGTCTCAAACTTGCAGCAATTTTCCTGTCTTGACCTCCCAAGTACTGGGATTACACGCATGCACCACCACCATGTCCAGCTTCCAGTAGATCTATTTTATCTCCCGTGGAAGATCTTAAGCCAAATGAGACAGGAAACTATTTTATCTTTGTATCCTTAAAACTGAGCTGCCGAAGAGTGCTAGCATTTGTGTATTACAAAGAAAAACAAACAAACGAGAGGGCACTGCCCTCCCATCCATCCGTATGAGTGTGCTAGAGGTGCTGTAACAAAATACACACTGAGCAGCTTGAATGATAAAATGTGTTGCCTCACCCTATGGAGGAGGCTGGAAGTCGGAAATCCAGAGGTCAGCACGGCATGCTGGGGGTGAAGGTGCTGAAGAAGTTGCTGCTCTGGGTCTCTCTCTAGCTTCTAGCAGCTCACTGGTTGCACAAATAGTGTTCTCTGTGTCCAAATCTCTCCCTGTTTGTGAAGATACCAGTCATATTTGACCATATTTAAGATACTGCAGAATTTTTATCTCAAAACAGATTGAGCTTAGAAAGTTCCATTAAGTTTTAGCACTAAAAGGAAATTAAATATTGGTACAAGGAGAAGAGGGGTGGCGAGAAATGACCTATACATAGAACTTCATAATATAAAATATGTTAAAATGTTGCCAAGGGAAATTTTAAAATATAAAGTTCAACCAACCACAAAGCATAGGTCATGAAAATGTTAAGAATATTCAAGGGGACCAAGGATTAGCTCAGCAGCAAAGTGCCTTGCCTAACAAGCACTAGGTCCTAAGTTCAATTCCCAGCCCCCCTAAAACAAAACAATACAAAACAAAACAAGAATATCCAATTGGCCAAAGTATAGCTGTTGCTTAATAGGTTGCAAATTTCCTGAGGAGATTCTCCCATCTGATTCGTCTTTGTATTCCCCAAAATGTCCCAGTGTTGCATGTAACAGGTCTTACATTAAACTGAATGAAGTTTTTGGAAAGTGGCTTATCCATCTTAACAGAGACAGGAAGCATTCAAAGATAAATGTAAGATGTTAAAGAAAACAGGTAATGTTTTACTATAAGCCAACCACTGCCCTAGGTACAATCAGGAAACAAGGTGGGTTCTGTTACACCCATTTAAAGATAAACAACAGACAGATTAAACAGCTCACACAACTAGAAAGTGGTGGCAGTGGAAATTCACATCTGGGCACTGACATTTATGGTCCATGTTCTCAACCACTGTATAGTAGCAGCGGGTTCCCCACTAGGGAATGGCCAGAGCTTGGTGAGCAATCGGACATTGCAGATGTCCACTGTCACCAGTTGATGTATCACTGGGGTTAGAATTCAAGAATGCAAAGTAGCCACAAACACTCCAACTTTGTAGTTGCTCTACACCTAAGTTCAACCCCTGACTTTGACCTAGTGTGGCTAAGTAACCTTGTATATATTACAGAACTTCTCTAAGACTCAATTTTGCCATTTGTAAAATAAAGCTGATTATTACCTCATAGAGTTGTGATTACTCTGCACAGTGATTGGTACATAACAAAATCTCAATAAGTGATAGCTAAAAAATCATACTTATTTGCTACTATTTCATTGTATAAATAGACACTCCTTGTCCAATTTTGTTAAACAAAAATTATAGGCCACTGCTTTCACCTGAGTGACTGTACTAAGCCCCAAGAGATCAGACCAAACCCAAATGAAGTCACTCAAGCTAAATGTCACATCATCAAACAGCAATCATAAGGAAGCAAGCAGATATCAAAACAGACTTGTTTTCCCTGGATATAAAATATTACAGTCTACCTTTGTCACTAGGATAAAAAAAGGTGCCTTGTGCTTTAACTCTTACCAAAAGGAACCCACAGTACCCTGATGGTAACCTGATTTTTTTTCATATTGTTCTATTTTGTTCTTTCTACTTTACCAATCCCATTGTTCAGCTATTGCTCATTGGAAGTTCTCTTTCTTTTTTATAAAATAAAGACCCTTCCTCTATTTATGAATAGCACATAAAAGCTGATTTGAGCTATAATTAAATTTGTTAGAGTTTTATCCTTTGACAATTTGACATACATTTGGATCACTTCTATTTTTTGACCATTGTCAATAAAGCTACATTCTTGGGCCTGGGATTTAGCTCAGTGGCTTAAGCGCCTGCCTGGCAAGCGTGAAGTCATGAGTTTGATCCCTGGTACCAAAAAAAAAAAAAAAAAGCTACATTCTTGTACACATCTTTGTATAGACGTATGCTTTCATGGCCTAAATATGTAGAGTAGAATGGGAGACACACGCTCAGTTTCCTAAAGAAGTTGTATCATCGTACTTTACCATTAGTAGTGTAACAATTGATGGGATTCATTTTATTTATTTATTACTAGCAATTTTTATCATCTTAACCATTGTCAAATGTATAGCATTAAGTGTATTCATTATGAAATATGTCTCCTGAGAATTTCTAGAAGTCCGGGAATTTTTTGAAACTCTGAACCTATGAAACAGTATCTCCTGTTTGCTAACCCCTCCCCCACAGCTTCTAGCAACCAACATTCTTGCTGTTTCTACAAATTTGAACATTTTAGATACCTCACAGAATGAGAATCACACAGCATTTGCCCTTTTGTGGGTGGCTTATTTCACTTAGCATAATGTCCACCAAGGTTCATCCATGTGATAGCATATGTAGAATCTTCTCCCTTTTAAATGGCTTAATATTCCATTATACCCCATTTTGCTTAACCATTCACCTGTTAGCAGGCATTTGGGTTCCTTCTGCCTTTTGGCTGATGTGGTTATGAAGATGTGTGTGCACAGAGCTTTTTCAGATTCTGCTTTCAATTCTTTTGGGGATATAGCCAGGAGTGGGATTGCCGGATTGCATAGTAGTTCTATTTTTAATTTTCTGAGTAATCATCATACTGCTTTGTAAAGTGGCTGCACCATTTTAGATAAGGAGTTCTCATTTCTCCATATCCTTGCTAACAAGTGTCATTTTCTGATTTTTAAAAATAATAGCCACCACAATGAGTGTGGAGTGATATCTCAGTGTGTTTCAATTTCCATTTCTTTGATGATTATTGATTTTGAACAACTTTTCATATGCTCATTGTCCATTTTGTATATCTTTGGAAAAAAAATGTCTTTTCAAACCATTTGTTCTTGCTAATTATTTGATTTTATGTTGAATTGTAGGAATGCCTTTATATTATAGCTATTAACCTTTTATCAGATATATGTTTTGCATTCCATAGGTTTCCTTTGATTCTGTTGATTGTGTTGTTTAACGAATAAAAGTCTTTCGGTTTGATGTACTCTTGTCTATTTCTGCTTTTGTCACAAGTGCTAAAGCACCAAAAGAAATCATTACCAAAACCAAGGTCATAAACTTTTTTCTTATACTTTGTCCTAAGAGTTTTATAGTTTTATGTACAGTGGTACTTCAGTTCACAAATTCAGTTCTCTCAACAATTCTGGCTACAAATTTCCCCATAAGGTCAATATTGAACCTAACCATTGAACTTGACTGAGTTCTTATCCAACTCAGTCTGTGACCGGAATAAGTAGAAAAAATAAAGTTCATGAACTGAGGTATTGCTGTATTACATTTAGGTCTTCATTCCATTTTGAGTTAATTTTTGCCTAACGTATAAGATTAGAGTCCAATTTCATTTCTTCACATATGGATGTAGTTTTTCCAACATTTCCAACTGTAGTTTCCCACTGAGTGGTTTGGGCCCACCCTGTAAAATCATTTCTGTATTACATGAGGGTGTGTCTCCTTTTCCCTGTTTCATAGGTCTATCTGTCTGTCTGTCTGTCGACCTATAACACTCATGAGGTTCAAACTCAGCCTGGGAAACTTAGTGAAATGCCATCTCAAAATAAAAATTAGATTAAAAGGCTGGAGATGTGGCTCAGTTCGGTACCAAACACACACACACACACACACACATCTCAATAAATTATATGTTTGATGTATGTACAGTTTATTGTATAGCTCAGTAAAGCTATATGACTTGTGAATTTTCTAAGCCAAAATTTTAAACTTATAGGCATACATTTTTCCTGATTATCTTTATCCTTAATTATAGTCTATTAAACATTCTTAAACTGCAAAGTCACTATGGGTAAATTGGTCTCCTTTACATGTTCACAGGTCTCCCAATCTTGATGCTGATTGGTTACTACAATTCTGTATCAGTTACTCAGTCTTCTTCCAGCCTTGTGGAGGGACTAAATTCCGACAGAGACAAACGCTTTCAGATATTTCTCAGTTTGACTCTTTCATCACTCTATTTTCAGAGACCCATCCCATCAAAAAAAGGTTCTATAAAACATCTTTGTTGTCTTAATTTTTAAAGAAAGTAGTATTTATTTTATTGCAAATACTCATATTTAACTTTAAAGAGTTATTTTCTAGGAGCTTTATTTGTCAACGATACAACTAGGAATGATGCTACAAATGGCTTTACAATGCTAATCATGTTGTTGAAATTATACCATTTGAGCCACAGATGTGACAACTCTTACACTAGTGCTTTAAAAAAAAGTTTAAATCAACTAGGCATGGTAGAATGTGCCTGAAACTCTGAAATTCTGGCAGGCTGAGGCAGGAAGGTTGAAGGTTGAATACAGCCCAGATAATTTAGAGATTTAGGGAGACTGTGTCTCAAAATAGAAAATAAAAAGACCAGGGAATGTAGCTCAGTGTAGAGAGTGTAGGTTCAATTCCAAGCATCACAGACACACACATAAAAAGTCAAAATTGCTCTTTGTTAAAACAGCATATGAGCTGGGTTTGATGACACATGCCTGTAATCCCAGCACTCAAGAGGTTGAGGCAGGAGGATCACCAGGAGTGCGAAGCCAGCCTGGACTACATAGTGAAGTCCTGTCTCAAACAAACAAAAAACCCAATACTATGTACCACATAATAGATAAGAATATTTATCAAAACAAACAAAACCTATGGGCAATTTGACACTCGACACTTCTCTCTTAGGTTCTCAACATTACCAATGTCAGAGTCTTCCTTGTTTTTGCCTTCAAAACTAGAAATTCCTCTTCTTTCATCTAGTAATTAACTGTTATGAACTCTCAGCTTGTGCAAATACAGCCGCTCTTACCGCCACACAGTGGCTCCATCTGCTATTAAAATCTTGATGGTTCCCACCGTCCCTGTTGGAAGGCTATGACACCAATGTAATTTATTCAACCCTTTATCTAAAACTATTCATTGGACCTCAAACTGTATGCCAGGCGTCCATGCCAGAGACACCGTAGTAAATAAGCAAAGCAGAGCCCTTTCAGTGAACACACAGTGCAGCTGAGAAGACAGCTAATGAACGAGCAGTTATACAACTGGTAAGTGCTACAATGAAGGCCCTTTGCTATGGGAACATTTCTTTTCCTTCTGATCTTTGGAAGGAAAAAATCATTGGTTTAAAAAAAAAAAAAGAAGCGATTTTGTATTCCCTCCAATTTTCCAGTGTTAGCAACCCAAAGGAACAGTCCATGTAGGGAGTGTCTGCAGAGGCAGATCCCTTTTTCTTTCTTTGTAGGGAAATAGAAATTTTCCTGAGCGTTAGGCATATTTCAGTTAAGCTGTTGACTAGGTAGCATGAGATTTTTATAACAATTCTCTTGCTGACTACAACTGTTCTCCACATTTTGTAAGCTGTCCCTGTCTGGGAGACACTTAGAAATTATCCTCAAGAATTGATGTTTTAGCTGGGTGTGATGGTGCACAGCTATAATCCTGGCACTGAGAGACTGAAGCAGGAGAATCACTGTGATTTCTAGGCCAGCCCGGGCTACATGGTGAGTTCAAGGTTAGCCTGAACTGCATAGTGAAACTCTGTCTCAAAAAGACAAAAAAAATTTTTTTTTGTATTTTATTTATTTATTGAGATAGAGTCTTGCCATGTAGTGCAGGCTGTCCTTAAACTCACTATGTAGCCCAGGCTGGTCTTGAACTCTCAGCGATCCTCCTGCCTCAGCCTCTTGAGTGTTGGGATTATAGGAGTGCACCAGCACACCTGCATTTCTGGCTTTTCTTTTCTTTTCTTTTCTTTTCTTTTCTTTTCTTTTCTTTTCTTTTTTCTTTTCTTTTCTTTCCTCTCTCTCTCCCTCTCTCCCTCTCTTTTTGTCAAAAATAAGTTTTGAAATTACTGTTAAGGCAGCTTTTAGAACATATGTACTGGTCTAATGATGACCTTGAAGAGATGTTTTTTGGTTTCAGATTTCTTCAAATGTTGGGGAGCTCTCACAGAGAAGAGACCATGTTTGAGGCCATGTTGGCGCCACCAGTACCCAAACATTGTTTGCTATGAAAACCATTTGGGGATGAAGAAGTATAACTAAGCCTAGTGAGGACTAAGCACAGGAATACCCTGTACTTAGGGGTCTCCTGAGGGTGCGTGAGCCAGCCTCAACCAGGGTCAGCGGCAGCCCACAGGGAAAGAGGGTCACCTCTGCCTAAAACACAGAGGCGCGCTAAGGAGCCCATCCCAGGGGTGCACCAGAGCTGCCCTTCAACCAGGACTGAACCAAATGAGAGATAAATTGCACGTTTACAGGGAGAACCCCAACTGCATGCACCACAGGTCCAGAGCCCAGCTGGTGACTTCCTTATTCTCCATTTGTCCCTTGAGTTCACAAAAGAAAGGGGAGGACTTTGGCACTTACGTCTTCCTTCTCCCTAAGCTACCTAACAGCCCTGGGGGGGGGGGTGCGTGTGCAGTGTGTAGGGCTGTGAATGAAGCTGACAGTTCTGTTGTGTCTATAATTCTTGGCTGACACTCTTGTTTACCTGGGGCTGGGAGCTCAGCGGTAAAGTGCATGCCTAGCTTGGTCAAGACCAGGGCTCCACCCCAAGCAAGGAGCAGGTAGGATGTCCTGGCAAGGGACCTGGAAGGGTCAGACAGTACCCAGTGAATGCAGCTCCTTACACTGGGAGATCCCCGAGCGAGCCCCGAGAAAATCAGGGAACCTTTCTGGGTCTCATTTGTGTTGCTTTTAAGTAGACTAGATCAGCGGTCCACAGGGCTGGATCACTGGAAATTCTTGCTAAAGGCTAAGATTTGTGAGTCCAGGAAGATTCTGATTTGTGGTCTGGCAAGAGAAGGGGTGGGTGGTGCCAGGCCTGGGGTGAGGGCTGAGATGTGTCTTCTTCTAAGGAGATGCTGCCGAGTGGTTTCAGGAAATAAATTTCACATTCCATTAGTAACATACTAGTATTCCACTATACAAACTCCTACAACCTGTGCTGAAATGCAGTATTAGCTGCTCTTTCCTCTAGCCTTCTAGAGAAGAATTTGGGTTGATCCTAGGGTTATAACTAGCAATAATTATAAAAAGAATGTTAAGAATGTAAAGTAAGTATCACACCTAGTTATGAGGTTTAAGAATTAAGTCAAATGTTTACAAGCATTAGTGCAAGTCTCATAATAAAACCAAAGAGAAACATTTTTTAAAAGCCATGTGTCAGGCACTTTTGAGGAAAGTAATCGAATACTGTATTTCCCAGCTGCACCGAATGTGTTTATGTGCAGGATGCACCGAAGACTGTTGCCCTCAGCAAGTAGGAATCATTACCCACATTTCCCAGGTAAGAAAACAGAAAAGTTAAGTGCTGTCCCGACTTCTTACCAGACAAGAATGGAACTGGGGTGTGTTTGCAGGTGATAGACTGACTCCAGTATGCAGCCCAAAATATGTGAGATTAATTATGTAAAACTTTCCTGATATAAATCTAAACGGGTATCTATGTAAAAGTTCGGAGGTGATAAGAAAGGTTATGTGCCTCAGAAGGGGAGAGATCAGTGGTTTCCTCTTTATGATCACCTGAGTCACAGAATAAGGACCTGACTTCCGACACCCCAGTGGGACAAATGGGGAAACAAGAATCTGGCCGCCTGGCTCTCCCTGTCTCCCCTCCTTCCCCACCCTCCTTTCTCCAGGTCTGTTGGTCCAGAGCCTCTCTGGGCCAATTTTGAGTGAAGAAACGCAGCTTTCACAGCACTGGCCCGGGGCAGCATTCTTTTCCAGCTCTGGAATCTCTTAGCTTGTGAGCTGTCACACAACGCTTAGGTTTTCAGCCTCTGATGACTCAAAGGGGTGTGGAATCTTCTGGAAGATTCTTCTGTGACCTTTTCCACCTCCACCCAGTTCTGAGGCTGAAACTTTCACTTAAAGAAAAGCTTTGTTTTTAGGGATCATGACAAGGAGGCTGAGACTGGGTTTCCTTTTGAAGAGAACTGTCTGGATTGCATTTATTGTATTTTTTTTAAAGTCGGTTCTACTTTTAATCTTTTAAATATATATTGGTTGGGAAATTTTTGGCAAAGATAGAAAGTGGTATTAGAGTTTTCTGAAGAAACTGCAGTATCATCACGAATCCTATACAACTGGTATGAAAGACCAAAAGCTTCTTTTTTGAACATAACCAGAGAAGCAAATGTAACTGCTGAATCTTTATTTGGCAGGGTCCAAACACTTGGCTTCCTCAAAGCAAGCGTTGGGGAGACTGCAGATCAAGTCCAAGGGAAGCGTCCCAGAGAAACCACACTATCAACCAACCGGCTGGAGACAGTTCACCAGTCACAACGACAGAAAAGTGAACAAGGCAACTGGAATTTGGAGAGGTCAGACCCAGACTGTGGGCATTATTTTGATGACCCCTCAAGTTAATATTGGGCACACCCCACTCAGCCTTCATTAGTTGATCGTTATCTTGGGTAAGGAACGCAGCCCAAGGAAGATGACGAGGAAGAGTAGGGCTCTGACCTAGCCATGGAGAACCGTTTAATGGAATAGCTCTTGAAAAAAATCTACTAGTCATGGCCCGGAACACAAATATGTCTGGTGATAATTAAATGATGATTTATTCACACCAAGAAATATGTAAAATTTGACACCATTTTTTTGCATCTCAACTTCATATCTTTTCTTTCCAGTCTATAATTTTTCTTGGATCCTATGTTCCTTGTCTCCTTATTGCTTAGTTTCAATTTTATTTAATCTCTGTAAATTGGCTTAAATCCCATTGAGAAATCAGTAGGTCATTAAATAATTACATGCCAAGAGAATGATACTGAGAAATTTTTTTCCTTTCTCTCTCTCCTTTTTTTTTCTTTCCCTGTTTTAAACAAAGATTAGTTGACAGTATGATGATCTCAGTCCCAAAGTATTTGGCTTCAGCCTTTTTTCAGGGCCCCATCAGCTCTGGTAGGCAAGTGATCTCCAATTAAGATGACAGCCCCCTCCCTCTGCTCAACTTTGGAGTTAGAAGTTGAACCTTTTGCGATTTTACACCATGCTACCGCTCTTTTAAAGATTATTAATATTATTGCCTTTCTAGCTGGCAGTTTTGTAGTTATTTTAACTATCTTGAACTAAAATGCAAACTAGAGATTTTTAAAAATACACAAAAACTGTTACTTTGGAGGAAAAGAAAAAAGACTTCAGTTCTAAAGACAATCACTGAACACTATCTTTCTCCCAAAGAAGGAAAATTTAAAATATACATATATTTTAAAGGATTTGCAACTGTAATGCAGACACGAGTCTCATTGCTTCAAGTCTGAAGTTAGTGTCTTTAAAAACCTTGCAAAGCCAGTGAACAAGACCTGTGTGCCCAGCAATTCTTAATGCTGTGACACCAAGGGAAGAAAAAGCTGGGCTTTCCATTCTGAGGAAAACCTGGAGGCCCTGAAGTCTGCACAGGGCAATGACTGGGCTGGCTTGGACTTCCCAAGAGAGGGGCAGTGGGGCGGGCTTGAAGCACCCAGCGCCTGCACGTCTGCTCCCCAAACTGTTCTCTATGTCCGCAGGCCCCGCAGTGGACCATATGCTCACTTAGTGACTGGGCTGGTGAATCCGGGAGAGGGGTCCCCGAGCATGATGTGGGCACTTCGGAGGTCTCCGGGTTCTGAGGACCTGGCCCTGGACAATCTACCTTCTTGCAGTGGGGTGGTCCGCCTGCTGTCCAGTGCAGGCCCTGGAGGCTTGCAAGTGGAGCGACTTGTCCAAGAGCTGGGACTTGAACCCAGGGTTTTCTTCCAACTCATTCGTATTTCATAAATCCAGCGATATAGGGGAATGAAACTCCCAACTTACTACGTATGAGCTTGTGTTCTCTAAAATCGAAGAATGAATTTTAGGAACAACGGAGGTTAAGAGTAGAATATATTTTTTGAGAGAAAGAAAGCTTCTGTTTGAGAGAGAGACAGAAGTGGTCTCAAGCGGGTTGCCAAGGACTCTGTCTTTTCCAGGGACTTTTATAGAGTAAAATCATGGGGTGACATGGGTTCAAGGTGGGAACTTGACATGGGTTCAAGGTGAGTTCCCAGGAAAACTGGGAACTCACAAGGCAGATGGACCTAAGGTGGGACATAACTAATAGTTAGCCAATAAGATCAATAGTTCTGGTAAAACTGATTACATTAGGAACAAACGGGGAAGCAGCCTAGAAAGCCACCATTCTTAAGGAGCAATGACTCTTCCTTAGGGGGTTGGAATGGTGACTCCTGGCTTCCTCAGAGATGGGGAACTATTTAGAATATCAGTCCTTAGGGTATGGGTGCATTTGTTCGATCTTTTGACTTGAGGCCTGGCCCACAGCAGAGGGTGTCTGTCTCCCCCACAGTTGCAAGGTATCTGGGCTTCCGCACTGGCTCCCTTGAGGACCCAGCCCTGTTTGACTGCCTATAATATTTCTACCTAACTCAGCTGCCTGTTACACCAGTATATAATACATTACAATTAACTGATATAATTTGAAGGTGTACAACATATGGATTTTGATACACACACACACACACACACACACATACACATATATATATTTGAATTTTAATTGTAGTAAAAATACATATAACAAATTTCTCTTAATTTTAAGTGTAAAGTTCAGCAGCATGAAGTGCCACGTAATTTAGTGTCATCTATATATAATATATATAATATTTATATATGTATATTTAGTTAGATGCCAAGCATCTATATGGAAATTGAGGGCTGGGGATTTAGCTCGGCAGTGTATGCACCTGCCTGGCAAGCACGAGGTCATGAGTTTGACCCCAGGTTAAAAAAAAAAAAAAGTTGATCCAGGAAGTTGAAAAGGCCAATCAAGAATATTTTTTTGACAGGTGTGGTAGTGCACACCTGTAATCCCAGCACTTGGGAGGCTGAGGCAGGAGGATTGCTGTGAGTTCAAGGCCAGCGTGGGCTACATAGTAACTTCACAGCTAGCCTGGATACATGATAAGAATCTGTCTAAAAAAAAAATCCCAGAATACTTTCTCATAAATCAAGTACTTAATGGACACACATTATGCAGCCAACACCATTTGAGATCAGACAGCCTCTGTGCCTCCCCCAAAACATATGATTTGGTCAAGAGACAAGATATACCAGTAGAATATAGCTAACTATAAAGGCAGTATATAGCATGTTTTTTAAACTGATAATAAGTGTTAAGGTAGAAATGATTAAGTTCATCAAAACATATGATCGTCATGTACAAATAGAAAGATGGTAACTCAAAGACAAATGTCAGGTTTGCTTTATAGGAATGGAAAAAGAGTTGGAGACATAAAAGTCTCTGAATATTGTACTCAGATGAAAAGAATCCTATGGAAAATTGAAAGTACAGCTAAAAAAATTAAGATGGCTTCGCATTAAGTGGCTGGTTTGGAACATTTCAACATAATGTTATTGCTATGTAATACATTTTAAAAATAGTGAGTACAGCAGTTTTGTATTAACAAATTAGGATTGCTTCAAATAAAACTTTAATGTTTATACAGTCATTTAATTTTCTATCATTCTGACTTAGATACTTAAGGCAAAAAGAGTTTTGCTAACTTTGTGATAAAGAGAAATCCCTATTTTCCTTGTTTTTGCCTTTGCCAGGGAGAATTTCCCATGAGGCCTGGGAGGCAATGTCTAGGACCCAGGAGACTTTGGAAGAACCCAGGAAATTTGATTAAATTTTGCCTGAGGAAAAAAATCATTTAAATTTATATCAAGAATAAATTTTAATACTGATAGTATGGAAAGACAGGGTCATAAAATCAAAGTGCCTCAGGCCTGCGACTACCTTGTCCTCTAAATCCAGCTCTCTGACTCTTCCCATAAAACTGTTGCTTCTTGTGCTACCCTGCGAGTTTGTCAATTTTTTAATTTTGTTTTAGAATTTTTACTAAAGCTTTGCGTGCACATACTTTAAGAGATCACTAGTTCTGCAAAGTTTGCCAAGACGACTATCTCCTGCCCTTTCCCACCGTGTTTTTCTCAGAAGAATCTGCTCTCAACTTGAGAGCTGCTTTCTCAGTTATTTACCTCCTACCTCCAGCACGCTCACAATGTCAGTCCTTTTCTTCAGGCTTACACACGCCTTTTCATCGTAAAGATGGAGACTTGGATATCGTTTCTCTTCCACTCCTAACAAGCGCAGTTACAAATACTGCTTAGCTGCTCATCTTCCTTATTTAGAGTGCCTGCGCTGTTAACTAACGCAGAGTTCCAGGTTAACACTATTCCGACTCTTCAGGTGAGTGTTGAGTCATGCGGGGAACTATGATTGCCCTTCTTTTACTGTATGAGTTGTAGTTTTCCCTCAGTGAAGAGTTCTTATGTTTTCTCCTTTGCATAGTTCTCTGTTTGCTTATTATTAATGCATATTCTCTACCAGATCTTTAAATACCTTCTAGCTACATTCACTTATATAGAGGATTAGATTAATTTGATCTTCTCAAATCTCTTTCGGGGCTTTGAGTTGTTTCTATATTTTTGTTGCATGATGCTGAGTGTGGGAGTTCTTTTTGTATTTCTCACGTTGGGTTTCTTGCTATCCTGTAACTCGTGTTTTTATTTTTCTCAAATTATTCCATCATTCTGTTGGTACACATCCGCTGTGGTTTATGCCTAGATGTCTCCCCCAAATCCTTATGGGGTCATAGGGTTTTTTTCAGAGGCGGTTGAATCTAGAGTGTGTGATTGATTGGTGGTGCAATGCTGGGCTTAAGGGTGCCGGGATGAAGCTGATTAGATATAGCGCTAATCTCGGTAGACTGAATGAAATATAAGGGGCTTGTCCTCTCTGTCTTGTTGCTTTTGCTGTCTTCCACTGCCATGAACTGTTGCCCCTCTGCCATGTGCCACCCACCTTGCCTTGGAGCCAACAGTAAGGACTGAGACTTCTTTAAACTGTGAGCTAAATAAACCTTTTCTGCTTTAACTTTGGGTGTCGGGTATTTTGTGTCAGCAAAGAGAAAAGTAACTAACACAAAAATCCTTCAGTATCTCCCTGAGCATGTGTATGTTGGGGGAGCGGGTTGTAAGGTTCTTGACCAAATGACTTTTTTCCTCACTCTTAATTGACATATTGGCTAGACATTTAATACTAGTTGGAAATAATTTTCCTTGAGAATTTTGAGTGCCATTGCTTCATCTTTTTTTCTACCTTCCTATTTTGCTATTGAAAAAGTTCATTTTCACTTCTGATATTTCTTATGTGACCCCCCCCCCAAATTCTGAAAACTATAGAATCATTGTCCTCATTGTCTTCATCTGTTGGGACTGCTGTAACAAATTCCATTAGGTTAGGTGAATTATAAGCAGCAGAACTTTTATTCCTAAGTCTTCTGGAGGCTATAAGTCTGAGATCAGAGTTCCAGCATGGCTAGGTTCTGGGGAGGACTCTCCCCTGGGCCTCTCACTGTGTCCTCATTTTTCTGAAAGGGGCAAGACAGGGTTTCCTGGGTCCTTCTCCTAAAGCGCTACTCCCATTCATGAGGGCCCCACCCTCATGATCTAGTTATCTTCCAAACGCCCCCCATCCCAATGCCCAATGCCATCTGGGATTTCAATAGATGCATTTGGAGGGAGACAAACGCTCCAACAAATCACCTTATTCCAAAATGTGTCCATGACATGCATTGGGGTAGGTTTATTTTTACTGCTAGACACTCAATGAGCCCTTTCACATCAGACACATTATCCTTCCATATCGACTAACTTTAAATTATTGCATTAATGAAATGATTGCTTTCTCTCAGTCTCTCTGAGGAACTTCTTCTAGACTGGATTTTTAACTTCCTAGTACTTGTTCTTATTTTTCATTTATTTACCTTTCTTTCTGGAAGATTTCTTTAAACTTCCAACTCATCTTCTCGATGTTCACTTCTACAACTACGTTTATATATTTTTCTGTAAGTTTATATTTTTGGTTTCCTATTCTTATTTCTTTATTTCTTTTTTGAGACAGGGTCTTGCTACATAGCTGCTACTATGTAGCCCAGGCTGGCATCGAACTCTCTATGATCCTCCTGCCTCGGCCTCCTAAGTGCAGGAATTACAGATGTGTACCACCGTGTTTGGCTCCTATTCTTATTTTTTTTAGTTTAAACTCTACTATCTGTCTACAGACATTAATAATAGTTTTAAAAGTTTTTCTCTGCCAGCCTAATCTTTATTTCCTTGAAATTGTTTTTGTTTTCTGTTTATATATTTTATTGTAACATTTGTGTAAGAGATTATCCTCAAATGTCTGATATTTCTTGTCTGTTCATGACTAAGAGGGTCAGAGTAAAAAGCTGAGCAAAAGCTCACTGTGCATGAGCACAACGGTTATGTCCATGTTCAGGAAAGGAACAGAATATTGCATATCCTATTGCATGCAACATATGATAGTTATTGCATATGTTACATGAATCATATACATCACATAGAAAGAATTTAGAAGGTAGGCTTAACGATGGCTGCTTGCAAGAAGGCCATCTGCTTGCCATCGAGCGGGAGGATCCAGTTGAAAGTTGAAAGCCTGTTGGGTGTGGTGGCTCATGCCTGTAATCCCAGCCCTCAGGAGGATCGCTGCCAACTCTAGGCCAACCTGAACTGCATGGCCAAACAGTGTCTCAGAAAGACAAAAAAAAAATGCTGAATGCCCAGAGTTCGCTGTAGAGTCCTCTCGAGTCTACAGGAAACCAACGGCCCGCACTGGAAGACAGATGTCCAAAGGTGATGGTAAAAACTGGAGCTCCTCCAAAGAAGCCAAAGGGGAGATTTTCTTCTTTCCGCCCCCCTTTTTACCCCAGTCAGGCTACAAGCCTATTGGTTGGTGCCATTTAC
>PVJX010025899.1:0-26426 GCA_004027295.1 Dolichotis patagonum | reverse complement strand
ATCAAAAATGAGATATTATAGTACCCATTGATCATTTTCTGTTATTCGGTTCAGAAAGCCCTGTAATTCTTTCACTATATGCATGGCTTTATACTATTGTATTATGTTTGATATTATTGTAATTGAAACTATGCTCAACTATAGCAGAGTAAGAGATATGGTGTTAGATACTGTTGATGTCCAGTTGACTTAATGTAAAGTACTGTGTTGCCTATGTTGTCCTCTTCTGATCTGCTCTGTACTGCCCCTTTTTCTTTTATTCTCTTTTAAATAAATTAAAAAAAAAGATGATACAACCTATAGAGAAAATTCAGAAGTTGTATTGGTTAGGGGTGGGGAGAAGGGATCAGCAAAGACAGGGTCAACCAAGAAAGAATGAGCACAATTAAAACTGAGTTAAAAGTGAATTAATAAATGCAGTTTAATTTAAATAGATAACATGTCTAAAGTTATTTTCTCCCATTCTGAAATGTTATTTGGCTTTCATCCATTAAGTATTCAAATATGTTACAGAAATGCTCAGCTTCCTTGCACTAACAGAATTCTAGATTCTGACCACAGGTTTAATAATGTAAGTAATCTAAGTACAACCTCTTCCCTTTTCTTTCTGGAATGCTTGATCTTCTGAGGTCAGCCAGAGGTCTGCCAAACGTTTGATCCTCCTGAGATGAGAGATGACTAAGGGATAGCATAAGTATGTGCACAGAAATGGTGGTGTTAATGGTTGCTTACATCTCTTAGGTTAGTTAACATTCAGAAATGAATATTCATTTAGAAAGAGGTCTTTTGATTGTGTAATAATGGTAAACTATCATTTAAATACAAAATGTCATCTTTTCTAAGAGATGATGATGATGGTGATGTTGATGTTGGTGATAATGAGAGAGAGATGTTTTTATGGTATTTATTCTTTGAAAAACTTAACCACATGTTGGCTTCCCTTTGATGTAACACAAAACAAACTGCTCTCTCAAGCAAACAGAGAATTTTTAAAAAATTTAATCCTTAAGAAAGCAATCTAAAACACCAAAGTTACTTTGTTTATTGAAGAAAAATAGTCCTGAAGATACGTATGTATTTGTCCAAGCTCATGAGACAGTGTTCTGTGTGACCTACCACTTACAAAGTTACCCAATGGTATCTCAGTATTAACCAAACCACTCAGATATGATGCATCACTTTCCTGAAAATCACTAAGCCTCATTGAGCCCCTGCCCTGTCAATTAGAGGCAGGTAGTGCTGCCCCATTTTTAGCATACAGGGGTTATACTTTTCCAATTCAAATCTCATCATATTCTGTATCCCCATGGAACCCCAACAACTGAGGGTGACACTAGACAGTGGGCCTCTGAACAAGTTCACTCTTGGCAGACTCACCACTGTAAAATCACATCAGCTCTATAAACCAAGTCAGCCAGTCCAGGAAGAGAGATCTGCCTTGCAATTAGGAAACATGGTACTCTCTTGCAGACTCTCAGCATTGTGGGAAATGCAGACATAAGTGAGTTGGACTCCTTACCTGTTGTGGGAACTCCTCCTCAGCATCTTCATCAGTTCTCATCATCTGGTTGAAGAGTTGCTAGGTAGAAGGAAAATACCTTATTACCTCAATAGGCACAAGTTATAAGGTCATAAAGATTGATATGCCCATGAATGAGAGTTTCTCTTGTTTTCTTATTCTTGCCAAACTGTTTCTTATTCTCATCAAACCAAACATGGAACATTATTGGATTGCTTAACTTTGTCAAATCTGACTTGGAAAAAAAGTATATCCGTTTATAGGTATATTTATATGCCTTTAGATGAAATTGGAATTTTTATTTATATTTTTAATATATCAGGTTTATTGCTTAGTACTATTTCTTTTTGTATTGGGTTTTTTTCTTTATTGTTTGTATATTAGAAATAGAAGCCTTTTAAATTTCCATACATGTAATAAATTTTCCCTTATTTTCACTTGTCCTTTAACTTTATCCAAGGCACATTTTGTCATATAAATATTTTAAATTTTCATATGGTAACATCCATTGCCTTTTTCTTTTAGAACTTCTTGGTTCTCTACTAGGCTTACAAAGATCTTCCATCTGCTAGGCTTACAAAGACTCTTAATGGTAAAAAAATTCATTTTTCTGTGGTCCTCTTGTCTTCATTTCATAAATCATTCATTCGTCTAGAATTTACCACAATGTAGACTGAATATAGGTAACCAACTTTTTCTTTTCAAGTATTTGAAAAGAGTTTATATACATCCCTTCTCCAGTCTGAATGACTGAATAAATAAATGAGTTAAAAATAGTGCTGGCTGAGTACACCTATAATCCCCAGTATTCAAAAGGCTGAGGCAAGAGGATGGCCTCAAGTTCAAGGCCAGTCTGGGCTACATAGTCAGATATTGTTGAGGAAGAAGAAGAAGGAAGAAGAGGAAGGGTACAAAGAGGAGGAGGAGGAGAAATAAATTAAAAAATAAATAAAAAGACTATTGGTAAGTCAAATAGTCTCTTATTTTTAACACTGGTCCAGACACAGGACAAAGAGAAAGGATTGAATTAGCATTTACAGAGACTATATCACCCTCTTTCCTATGTTCAAAGAACAATTAGCAAAACAGCTTAACTAACTAGCCAAATAGTTTGAGGCAAGTGAGTACTTTCTAAACTGTGTACTAAGGTCTGTCACTATTTTCTTAAGAAGCAGATCTCTTCCCATTCTGAATTCCAGGCCAGAGATAATCTTTGCCAGTCTAGTCTGGATGAAATAAAATAGCATTCCATTCATTCTGCACTGTTTGGATAAGAAGTATGGCTGTATTTCTGGTAGTGGTGAGGGGGATGGGGTTGCAGTGATAAAAAGAAGCTGTAAAGCAATTACATCTGTTTATGAATTGACACACATGAATTCCTGTAGTAGAAAAGATTTTAAGATAGCAAAAAAGTCATAAAACTATTCTGTCCACTGTAGCTGTCTGAATTTTCACATACCAGAATGCTCTAGAACTATTTCCAATGAAAATATTGAGGTGATTTATGACAAGAAAAAGTGATATTTAAACTAAAAATACAGTCAATAGTAATTTATAAACTGAAGATGATTTTACATCAATACTCAATTTGGGAAAAGCAGTCTTTGTAGGAATTTCCCTTTTCTACCCCAGTAGACAAATAATCAGCTTGTTCATATGGACACTGATACTTACAGTAAGTAGATCTTACATACCACACCTAAAAAGATTGGTAAAGAAGCTCTGTAAAAGGAAATATGTCACAGCAAGTACTCCCTTTACTCATTAAAACAACCAGTTTATTTTCTCTATTTTACCATAGACACATTTATGGAATTAAGAAGGAACTTTGTTGGATTTGATCTACAGTTAGAATTTATATAGAAAATTCCAGAATTCTAATTTATTTGAAAAGTGTCAAAGTATCTGTCCAGATTTTAGTTTCAAAGGAATATTATTGTGGCCATTGTAGTACATAAAATTAAAGCTCATGTATTATATTACACACAGAATATATGCCTATTTTGACCGATTTTACAAAGGATTGGTCTTTCAACAACATTTAAACATTTTAAAAAGCTATTACTCTTATTTTATCCAGGTAGTTAATCCAGCTTGTTTTGTTCTTGTTTTGTTTTGTTTCGTTTTGAGACAGGATCTTGCTATGTAGTTCAGGCTGGCCTTAAACTCACTTTGTAGCTCAGGCGGGTCATGAACTCACAATGATCTTCCTGCCTCAGCCTCCCAAGTGCTGGGATTATAGAAGTGTGCCACCACGCCTGGCAGGTAGTTAAATTCCTGATGAGTTTTAGCCTCAAAATTTGTTTAAAAAAGAAAGGAAAGAAAGAAAGATACAGAAAGCTTATTCAGTTTATAATGGATGTAGGGGAGAAAAGAGTCAAATAATGAAACTTGAAGGAACAATTTTAGTAAAACAAAGAAAAGCAAGCTTAAAGTTATCGAGCAACTATGACAGAAAAATTGTGGTTCTAAGTGAAGAGGACTATTTGAGTTTTAACTTTAAAAATCACCTGGACTTTAAAAAGAAAAAAGATCACCTGAACTTACCACTGTCTACAATTAGATTTCAATCAAAAGAACAAAAGTTCATATTCGAGAATTATTATCTAGGGTGAATGGTAGTAGGTGAAGAATGAAACCCAAACAAAAAGGCAGTTAAAAGGAGTGTTCACTGGAATTACAGAAAGAAAACTCTTGGTAGTTGGAAGGGATCCTCATAGTGGGGGTGCCTTGTGATTTCTCCGGGGTATTTCATGGATATACAGAGTACAGGAATTGGCTTACTGTCCAGTAGCCACCTATCACAGGTAGCCCTGTGAAGTTTAAAATAAATAATTAGGATTCAGGCTTTCCAATGCAGAGTTCAAGAGAACATGGATGTGCATACCTACTATCTGTCAGATGTTCCATCTGGAAGGCTATGTCAGAGTGCAAGTCATTTACATGTGTTTGAAGTTGAAATATGCTGCCTACTAATATTGCTATTTCCTTGAGGATGGCAAAAGCACAATTTATAGGTAAAAAGGACAAGTCCAGAGCCCAATTTATAGTCTTATTGTGTCTTTTAAGACCTTTAGGAATTTTTTAGTGAGCTTTTTAGAAAAGAAAAAAACAAATAACTTGTGTGTCTGAAGCCAAAATTCTTCTTAGAGTATAATTCTCAAATCCCAATTTTCTTGTCTCTTTTCTGCCCATTAAAATTTTTTTTCAGTTTTTATTTTTCATCAGTACATGTTTGCTTTACAGAATGTTTGCATTCCTTAGGGGAGTTGATACTGTTAACAGGTTTCTGCAGTGCTTGCCAAAATTGTTAATGGGATTCTGGTATGCTAGAGACTTGTTCTGGAGATTTTAGGTACTTGTTAGCCTCTACAAAGAACTAGACAAGACAGATACAAAAGGTACCAAAGTTTTACACTTGTTAAAGGTAGGAAAAGAAATATGCTCTACAGGATGAGTTTGGGTCAACTAAAGGTAAGAAAAGAGACATACTCTGCAAACCACATACAACTCCCTCACCATTTTGCCATGCCCTGATCTCCTGCCTCATTTCCTCCTGAAGACATAAATTCCCATAATTTTGTGTGGGATGCTAAGGGAGTAGAAGTCTCCATCTTCATATAGCTACTTTTGGTGAAAGGGACTGTAAACCTGATTTACTGGGGATTATGTTCTCTCCAACTTCCTTAGGATGTTGTGGCTCACCAACTGGGTTTGCCCCTGGGTTGAAGAAACAAAAACCAGTCAGAAGACAATAAAAAAATTAGTTAGCATCTCTACATGAAGGACTGTCAAGCTGCCCATTCAAAGGGACAAAGCTTTTTGAATTTATCAGGAGAGTTAGTTTACCATTCAGCTGGGGATGTAGAGCCCAAATACGAGAAGGAACAGATCGTATTCCCACGCTTCTTAGGAGGAGAAACTATGGCAAAGAAGGATGTTAAATAAATTACCAAGGGGCCAAGAGCTATAGCCTTAGTAATGTACCCAGAGCAAAACTGGAGCCTTTCTTTCTGAAGAAGAGACGCAGGTCTTCCAGAGGTTTACAGGAATAGCTCTCTTCTATGGTCTCTTTCTTCAAATGATTCAGGTGGGGCTGGCTGTGCGCCACCAAGCCACTTTTACCACAGTAAGTATGGCAAGAATAACTAAAAAAGGGCCCTTCCATTTAGTTTTAGTTGGTTTTCAGGAGTTCCTTCTTTCCAACTTTTAATGACCACTTCATCTCCAGGGTGGACACTAGGTAATCTCCCCAGCTCAGGAGCTGGCAATGCTTTGTTCCCATATACAGCCTGTTGTACTCGGCCTAGGTTAATAAGATATTGCTAGAGTCTTGTAGTCTCTGGGTCTACCACCATATCAAAAAATAGAGAAGGCCTTCCATGTAATATCTCAGATGGACTTATATTTAGTCCACTTTGTTTTGAATCCTCATGAGGGCTACTAGTGATACTCTGAGCCAAGTCTTAGAACTCTCTTGGCAAAGTTTTGCTAGAGACCACATTAGAGCCTGACTGGCTCTCTGGACTTTTACAGAAGACTAGGTCTCTAAGTGGAAAGGTGATGGCACTTTATTCCTAAAGCCTTTACCACTCATTGAGTTGAGAGGTTAAAAAAGACCCATTGTTACACTGAAGGGAGTAGGGAAGTCTAAACTGGAGAATGATTTCTTGGAGAAGCACCTGGAAAACTTTCATAGCCCTTTCTAGATGGGGGTAGGGAAGGCCTAAATCCAGCCTGTAAAGGTGTCCATTAGGACCCATACAAGTTAAAATCTCCCACATGGTGGCATGAGGGGAAAATGTAGTTCTATAGTATATGTCCTTCTCCTCTGTACAAATTGTAATAAATCAGGTAGTTTGGGCTTGCCAGGTTAATGCAGGCACAGAGTGGGCAAGATTTGCAGACCCGTCAGATGGTTACTGCTAGTCCTAGTCCTGTGAAAATTCGGGCAACTTTTTCCACTGCAACATCATTTCTTATATGTAAAGAATTACAAAGGGTTTTTGCAGCCTCCCACTGTATCTCTTGAGGAAGGACCAGTATGTTTTCTAACTACCAAGAGAGTCCCTTTTTAATTTACCTTGTCCTAAAGCCCATTTATTATCTTTGTAGACTGGTTTTAATGGATCCTCAGGAACTGGGAATAAGGCTAGCATCTTGGGAGGCTGCAGGACTGTCCTTGCCTCTCAGCCATTTGATTTTCCAAAGAGACTTTAGATACGTCTCTTTGGTGTTCCTTGTAATGAATGACAGTGACCTGCCTAAGAAGATGACTACTTCCAATTTTACTAATACGTCTCTTCCTAGTTAGGGAGTACGATATCATGGGACAATTAAAAACTCACAACTAAACATATGACCTTTGAAGTGACATGTCAAAGGAGTAAAGAAGCTCTGACTAAGGGATCTCCTCAATCCCAATTATGGTTAGAGATCAAGAGGAGGATTTTCCAGAGAAAGGAAGTTAAAATAGAAACCAAAAGAACTGGTTTCATCTCACAGGAGATGGTGATGTCCATGGATAGAGGACATCTTTAGTTCTCTTCATCAGAGCAGGAGATGACGGTCTTGCCTCTCTGGGAACAGAGACAGCCAGTCCTCAAGTGCCATAATTCAGGCTCATGGGTCACCTGACACATGGCACAAGGTCTGGGCAGTGGCTCGGTACAGTCACGTACCCAGTATCCAGTTTTGTCACAGGCCTCAATTGGCATGGGTTTTCCCAAGGAGGACCTGTGTGTGTTTAAAACATTGCCAATTGTGATAATTTTAGTCTATCTTTATGTGTGTTTTTTCCCCTTTTCTTTCCATCTTCTTCTGGATCCCAATTGTCGAACATAAAAAGAGTTGCCCAGCAATTGGATCATATAGGTCTAGAGTCCCATCAGCAAACCTAGGATCTTTTGCAAATCACTAGCCTCTGGTGGAAACAAGTGGAAAAGACCCACATTCCTCTGAAAAACAGGTGGACAATGACATCAACTTTTGTTCTTTGGCAGCCTCTCTAAGTACCATAGTTTCTGAGTCTTTTCAGAGATAAAGAACTATAAAAGCCCGAGCACAAGGGATTTCACACTACCTTCCATGTTTTTATTATTATAAATTAGACTATTATTCTGTACATATCACTTGTCATCTCTTAGTTCATAAAGACAAGGGTGGAGCCCTTGGGCTTCAATTAATTACCTTCAGGGTCAAATCATTCCCCACAGGGTATAGCCTAATAGTAAGGTTTCTAGGATCTGTAGGGTGTTTCCCATGGCATATCATGGGGGCCATAGAGAGCAAACTAGATCTAAGGTCCTTCAGATGGTGCCTCCTGAGGTTGATACAGATTCACTGCGTTCCCAAGGCTTCCTTTGTAAGGCTCAAGTAGTACTAGCCAGACATCTCCAGTCACAGTAGCACCAGTACCTTCTTATTTTTTTCCTTAGATCTCTCTAAACTTTGTGGCCCAGTGATTACTTAGAGGGAAAGGTGGAGCCCTTCTTAGAGGTTCAACTAGCTAACTGGGGCTCAACTAGCAAGGTGGAGCCCTTCTCCCCCACCAGGTTCCAACTAGCCAATGGCATAATAACACATTCCTAAGAAATTAATAAACTCTTAAGATATCAGAGTGGAGCCCTCTGGGGGACTCCATTAGAACAGGATGAACCCCACCTGGGGACTGCCTTAGGTACCTAAGAAACACTATCCCTTCCACTTACCTTGATAAATAAAACTCTGGTACTTTACTTAAGGTAGTGGAGATAGAAACTTCTTTAAAAATATTCTAAGTACAAGAATGGCTCTACTTTTGCATACTCACAGCCACTTGAGTTCATCATTACTGGCTGTTTTTTTGTTCTATTCAGGCTATCAGGCATGTATTTCAAAATTACCTAAATTTCTGTCAGAGAAAATGACAGGAAAAGGATCTAACCCAATTCAGAGAGTAAAAGAAAAGAGGCTTGTATTCCCTAAAACTGGAAGTTTAGCTCTTATCTATAAGGGTGAGATTTCTTAGTGACCAGGAGGCCCGTTGAAATAAAAGAAAATGGTAAGCAAACATATGACCAACTAACTTTGCCCATGAACATGACCCATGAACATGACAGAATCTGTGTGCCTGACCCACAGGATGAACCAAAATGACCAACGAACATGGTGGAGCAGGTGACTAATTTTCATGATAAACCAAAAGTTTGCCAAATGTGGCAAATCCTTGTGTGAGTTGGTGAGGCCCACAGAGTCAATTGTGACAGTGAACATAACCTACTCAAGGAAGTAAAATCGATCACATGCACAGTCCCACATATTCATTATGCAGCACACACACATGGACAGGGATCCAGATCTCAGGACCCATGTTGCAATTCTGCCTGCCATGTTTAACTACTAGTTACTTACAAAAATGCTTATCCTCTACATTTAGGAAGAAAACAGAATTATGGTGAGATGTTCAGATACGGAACTAGTACGGAAACCCAGTTTCCTAATGAGTATAAGAAGATACCTGGTGGCTCTTTCCATACTAGAACCAAGAAAACACTCGAACAGGGCCTTGCTAGATAATATATTCTCATAAAGAGCAAAGGGAATCTCCCTTTCCATGGACCCCAGCTTTGGAGTAAGAACTTACTCATCTTTTCTCACTCTGAGGTTTATTGGTAGCTTCTTGTAAAACTAGTCTCAGTTGTACCCAGCCAAGCAGGGAGAAAAGACCTATGAAAGTAAAACCAGAGATGAAACAAAGAAAAGCCCTAACTCTTTGGCATCACACTTTTAAATGATTGCAAAAGAGGGAAGTGGAGAAAAATTCCAAGTGGAGGCCCAGCAATGCGTACTCTGATCTTAATAGAACTCACAGTGTAGTCTAGGTTTCTTATGCGACATGAGGAAATAGAATGGAAGAAGAAAAAGGCAACCTAAAAGAAACAAAATTCCACACTAACAGAAATAGTGATGGGGCCACCAAATATGCAGCTATACTCACAATCTTTTCCTAACTCTTTCCTGTGTTTTTTCTGTTCATTTTATCAACACAAGCCATGCATTTATCTCCCAAAAAATAGCAGCAGCAAGTACACCTATCAAAATGTCTATTATATTTGGATCTCTTCACAAGAACATTTTCCCTCAAAACTTTTATAGGAAAATTTGAAAAGAAATAGAAGTGCTTCAGTCCTCTATTTGACTTTTCTCTTACTGGAAAACTTGGAAACAGGCATGACTGGCTGAAAAAGATTCCCTTTATAATTCCATGCAACAGAAAGGAATTTAAATCATAAAAAATGTTCCTCGAATATTGCCTATATCTTGCTGTAGCCTGTTTGATGATGCACTGTAACTGACCCAGAGGTCTCCTGAAACGAAGTGTTGGAAGTCCCCTGCAGGAGAACTTTTCCTCAATAAGGAGTGACAAATCAGGTTCCACTTGAACTAACTGTGATTAGAAGAGTTTACAAGGAACTGAGATATTCTCATGAATTTTAATATTAATTTAAGCATTTCTTCCCCCAAAGATATCTAAACAGAAACCTTGCCAGATACCTCTGGTAATCAGAAGAGCTAATAACAGAATCTCCTGCGAAGTATTCACAGGGGTTGAGAACAATGACATCCCTCTCAAGAGTTTTAGGTCCTGTCTTTTGCCTCCAATCGCACCTTTTTGAGGAGCTTTCTATTCTGAGTTTTGAGGTTATTTCTCCTTCTTTTTTATATATGTAGATCTGCACAACTTTTAGTGTCCTACTTCAGAAAACACAGGAACAAACATAATCTTTTAAGGGCTCTTCAAGATGGTAAATGGCCAAGATGGCTATGAGATGAAGGGGAGTAAGTTAGCCCAGCTCCACTGTCATACCTTCAGGTGAGCGTGTAATTCCTCAAATACAGAAAGAGATTTGTTGAGTTCTTATCAAAAGAAGCTGTCACTGGCCATAGGCTTCATCTTATCTATGTTAGACAGGTTTTAAAAAAAATATTAGTATGCCACAAGCAAGCCAGGGAGAAAACGAGTCAGTGTCTCCCAGGAATCAGCCATGCTGGAACTTGGGAGACTGACCAAGAAAACAACGAGCCATCCTTCCTGGTAAGCAGTGCCAGCTGTGGGCCAGCCAAGGAGAGGATAAGTCAGTGTCTCCCGTGGAGCCTACCCGCACGGGCTGAGAATCAGTCTGAGAATCAATCATCGCCTGCCCCAGCCCCCTTAGCAACTGGATGGTTTTGAGGTCAGCCAGAGTTGACAGAAACTAAGGCACATAAAGCCACTAAATGCTTGTATTGTTTGGTTGATTATGCTGACCTGGGGCCAGCGGTCTGAGCATCTCTTGGGAGGATGACAGTATGCAATATAGAAAACATGGGGGATCTCCTTCTATCTTGTCTTTGAAGGCCAATATTGCTTTCACTGTTTTGCTTTGTTCTGATTAATTGTTTTTGCTCTATTCAATATTCTGTTTTGATTGGTTTTATAGTATTCTGTTTTTGGTTTCATTTTGCTATACCTGATGGAATGGACAACTATTGTGAAGATAACGAGATATACTATAGTACCTATTACTGTTATCCTGTATCCTGCTCTGAGGCTCTGTACCAGTTTCAATGCACTGTCTTGATTGGCTTTGTTCTGTCTTGTTTTGTTGTATTTTACTATCTTTGAAAGAAAAAAACTAGTATATCTTTGGATATTTCCCTCAATCTTTTTGTTTCTTGCTTTTACTTATTTTCTTTGAGACAGGGTCTCACCACACAGCTTAGGCTGCCCTTGAACCCATGGCTATCTTCTTGTCTCAGTCTCCCTGGGATATTTCTTATTATATTTATTAAATGATAGGAGAGTGGAGAAGGGACAAAAGAAATAATGAACTGATTTTTTTTTTCACATTGCAACCTAAGAAAAAAGACAGACATGGCAAGATGAGGGATAACACTGGGAATACCACCAAGGTGAAAGTTGGGATCAATTATTGAGAGCACTTAGTTATACAGTGTTCTCATCCCCATAAAACTAAGTATGGGAGTGGTAAGACAGCATGTGATTTTGTTTTTTAAGAGACCAGTGATAAGAGCCCTGGGAACCAATTTCCTTACCTCACCTATAAATGAAAGCCACTTTCATCACCCAGACTATTTCAAGGGAAGGTAAGAATAAAGTATTATAAACATGAGACTTCTTGACAACATAAGTTATAGTTCCCAAAACTTCTCTTTGTATGTTACAATGTTATCATGTCCACTACTTATAATCACAAGCTATTACCCTAGAGATATCTGGAAGATAAACTATTTAAATCAATACCTCCTAAAAAGGAAATAACATCTCAGTTCTCAGTTTTTACCCATCCAGCAATTCCTTCCTTACTGTCTTCCTTCTTTCTCCTCTAGACCAGAGGAAACAAGATTCTCTTCTCTAAATTGCATTAGTCTTGCAGGAGTGTTCACTTCCTTTTCTTTTTTCCCTATGATACGCAATAGCATTCTTTCTATGAAGGCAATTCTCTTTGACTGAAAGATAAAAGTGTGCATTTGGTATCTTCTGTATGTCTATGGTGTTGAGTTAGGGACTAATATTGGGCCTCAACCTAGCCATTATTGACACTTGGAACTGGAAAATCTCTCTTTGTAAGGGGTTGTCATGTGCATTGTAGACTGTTTAATATCATCTCTAGACTTTATCCATTAGACTCCAGTAGTATCTGCACCCCATGCCAGTTGTTATAATCAAGAATATCTCCAAATGTTAAATTCCCTCAGGAAGCTAAAATTATCTCCAGCTAAGAACTGTTAGGCTAAAGGAATTACAAAAGACATTAAGAAAGAGTCCTGTTCTATGAGACAGTCTTATAAATGAGGCAGGATATTAGCTATTGAAGCATTATCATAACCAATTCTTTCCTTTTCATTAGTGAAAACATTGAGGCATAGAGACATCAAGTGACTTGCTCAGTCAGTTGTAAAATGGAAATGTTTCATAAAAAGTGCATCATATAATCAAGCTTAAATCCTATTTGTGTACACCACAGATGTTAAGGAAAGCTAAGGAAGAAAGACAGTAATGCTAGTTAGCAGTGGCACAAAGGAGATAGGACTGAGCCTTGAGAGATGAGCACTTGAAGGATGAGACAGCAGGAGGAAGAGGAAAGAGAATGCCAGGCATGACCAGGTGTGGGCAGAGCATAGGCACAGACTTGAAGGTACAGGTGGTGGACGGAGCATGAGTCCCATGAGGCAGAGACTAACTTAGGATGGAAAGGATAAAGTTTGAGATGTTGAGTGGGTCCAAATTTTGTGGATCTCTAAATCTCCTTGAGTTTTGTCCGAAAATCTTCCAAAATATCCTTCTGATATCCTCTTCAGGAAGGCAAAAGAGAAAAAATACTGAGTGGGAATTGAGAGGTCTGAGTTATAGTCCCGACAATTCACCGACAGCAGTGTGACTTCTTGGACAAACCCCTTTATTTCCCTTGGTCTCAGTTCCTACATCTGAAAATGAGAGGGCAGAACTAGATGATCCCCACGGTCCTTTCCAGTTCTCACATTGTATGATTCAGTGAACGTCCATTACTAAAATTCCCCCTACACTTCCTATCATAAGTGCTAATGGACCATGAGCTGTTTGCCATTGATCCTAATGTGTCTCTAGCTCCACAGGTTCCCTAAGGAGGGTATGAGGGGAAGGAAGGTGACTTCTAAATTTGCCATACAAGATCAAATTCACGTGTGAATAGCCTGACTGCAAGGAAATGTGCTGAAACTCCAAATATTCCTAAAGAAATGCAGCATTTTCTGTAGTGAATAAGACCTGCATGATTTATTGAGTTAAAAAATTTTGCAATAGTTGAAGGGCAACTAACATGGGATTGTTAGTTGTCATTTGGTAAATTCCAACAAACCCCATAAAAGGAGTTATTATAGTTTACTATGAATGAGAGCAAAAAGAAAATAAACACTTCTGCTTAATGATGGACACTATAAGCAAGATTAAAGAATAGCCAAAAATAGGGAAAGATAATTGTAAGGCCTAAAACCAGTGAAGGATTGCATCTAGAATAAATATGGAATTCTTGCAAGTCAACAAGAAAAAAAAAGCAATCCCAATAGGAAAACCAGCAAAGGCAATTTCCAAAAGAGAAATCCCTAAAGCTTTAATAACATACCATAAAGTAAAATAAGAGATAGCTTTGGAAATACAAAATGAAAGGAATGGTGAGACACTGCTTTATAGGTTGAGGCTAATAAAAATCTAGAAAGTTGGCTAGTGCCAAGTGTCTGAAGAATTATACAAACTTCTGTACTCTTGGTGGGAAGGTAAATTGGTGCAATCAGTGTGAAGAAAAATCTTGATAGAAGCTTATTCATCTAAGAAGTACATTCATACTTACAACCTTTAGTGAGTAAACATCTATATTCATTTCCTAGGGATTTGCTTCCCTTTCTTTTCCTTCTTCTCTTCTCTTCCTTTCTCTTCCCTTCCATTATTTTCCCTTCTCTCCTTTCTTTCATTTTTGAGGTACTGGGGATTGATCCCAGGATCTTGCAAATTCTAGGTAAGCACTCAGTAGGACTTCACTCTCTGAAAGCTCTATGTGGAGAATCCCTCCTTGTCTCTTTAAGACACTCCGGGCACCACTTGGCTGTGGCTGCATAATTCCAGTTTCTTCTTATCTTCTACTTTTCTGTCTCCTCTTCTGTCTTATCCGCAGACAATGGTCATTTGATTTAGACTCCATCTTAATCCAGGAAGACCTCAACTTAACTTGATTACATTTGTTAAGACTTTAGTTCCAAATAAGGTCACATTTACATATTCTGGCTCCTCTAGTAATAAAGTATCTCCTACCTTAATGTCTCACCAAAATCCTAGACCCCTCCCCTTTCCCACCTCCTGTAGCCCCGTACTTAGGACCTGCTCTCCAGTCTCATGTGTTCTCCTCCCACCTTGGGTACCAAGCTCTACTTCACTGTAACTTTTGGATCCCTTGAAACCACTAAGTTCTTTCTTGTTTTACTTCCTTTATGTTTTCCTTCTGCCTAAAATGTCAACAGTAGAATTAAGCAAATTATAGAATAACATCACATTCATCAACAATTTGCCCTGACAACTTCTCTTCACATTCTCCCAGTGGCTGGGCATGTGATTAGCAAATAGATTATCCTGTGTGTTGCTTCTCTCACATAGTCAAGACTTTCTTTTATTATCTTATTCTCAGCTCACAGCACTGGGTGTTTTACATAAGTTTTTTAACTCAACTCAACTTTTGCCCATATGTGATTTCTTTATTCTTTCATCATATTGAATTCATCGTATTGAACTAGGCCTCATGTCAGGTACTGTGCCAGGTGCTGTGGAAAACAATGATGGTAAAATAGATGCAGTCTTCTGTCCTCCTGACATTTACTGCCTAATTCACTTGCACACAATACTGACAGATTCATTTCCAAATTCCTCTTTGCATAAGCTTCCACCCCTTTAAAATCTTCTATAGGTTCATGCTTTCTAGTGAAATAGTTTATATTTTTAGCCTAATACTTCCACTCCTGGAAATTCCTCTGCCCATTAACATATTCCCTCTGTGCCAGCTAGTCTATCTCTCTGCCTGGCACTTTTACCCAAGCCAGTCCTCTTAATTTTATTTTGAGCTCATTCTTTCCACTCTAGCTTTATTAAAGTATAATTGATGAATAAAAATATATACATATTTAAACTATACAATGTATTTGCTACACATATGTTATAAAATAGTTGCCACAATCAAGCTAATTAATATAATCACTACTTCACAGTTACCTGTTTTTGTTTGTTTGTGATAAGAATACTTAGATCTACTCTTCACAAATTTCAAGTTCATAATGCATACATGATTGTTAAATATAGTCACCATGCTGTATATTAGATATCCAGAAGTTATTCATCTTATAACTGAAAGTCTATACCATCTGACCAAAATCCCCCATTTCTCCCCTCTAAAGTCCTGGCAACTACCATTCTACTCTCAGTTTCTGATTTTCATTTTGACCTCCACATAAAAGTGCAAATATTCAGCATTTGTGATTTTCATTTTGACCTCCACACATAAATGCAAATATTCAGCATTTGTAATTCTGTGTCTGGTTTATTTCACTTAATGTAATGTCCTCAGGTTCATACATCTTGCTACAAATGACAAGATTTCTTCCTTTATGAAGGCTGAATAATATTCCTCCATGTGTGTACATAGACACAGCACATATCACATTTTCTTGATCCCCCCACCCATCAAAGAATATCTCAGTTATTTCCATATCTTAGCTATGGTGAACAATATTTCAATGAACATAGGCATGTGGCTGTCTCTTTGACATACCGATTTCATTTTCTCTGTATATACCCAGAGTATGATTCATGGGGTCATATGGTAATTATGCTTTTAATTTTTTAAGGAAAGATTATATGTTTTCCAGAATGGCCATACCAATTTATAACCCCACCGTGGTGTACAGGGCTCCTTTTCTTCTTCTAAGTCCTTACCAACACTTGTCTTTTAAGTTTTTTTAAATGGCTATCCCAAAAGCTATGAAGTGATTTTTCACTGTGGTTTTCATTTGCATTTCTCTGAGTATTAGCAATGTTGAGCATTTTTTCATATAACCTTTGGCCATATATAAATCTTCTTTGCAAAAATGTCTATTCAGGATTTCTGTCCATTTTTAAATCTATTTTTAATATTGAGTGTGTAAGGGCTTTTTAAAAATATTTTTTGGGTATTAGTCCCCTGATAATTACTTTATAAATATTTTCTTCCATTTCATAGGTCATCTTTTCATTTTGTTGATTGTTTTCTTTGTCATACAGAAATTTTTCAGTTTAATGTAGTCCCACTTACTTATATTTGCTTTTCTTTGCTATGTTTTTTGTGTTACATTCATAAAATAATTGCTAAAATTAATGTCAAGGAGTTTTTGCCTTGTATTTTCTCCCAGGATTTTTATAGTTTCAAGTATCATGTTTAAGTCTGTAGTCCAGTATGTGTTTGTTTTATGTACAGTATAAGAAGAAGGTTTTTTTGTTTTTTGTGGGGTTTTTGGGGGGGCTAGGGATTGAACTCACAACCTCATGCTTGCCAGGCAGATGCTGTGCCACTGAGCTGTATCTTTGGCCTATTTTCATTCTTTTGCTTACGGACATCCAAATTTCTTAGCACCAATCACTGAAGAGACTTTTTCCTGTTGTCAACTTTGTAAAAGATTAGTTGACTGAGAGCTTGCCCAAGTTGAAACCCCGCACACAGAGAAGCCTTGGAATGTTGCCCCCAGGCGGCAAGACCATACCCATGTTGAAATCACCCAAGGACTCACGGGAGGTCCAAGCAGGTCTAACTGGGCCATGCCCAGCAAACTCCAAGCAATTGGCAGGGTCCTGAATGGAGTCCTGGGCCCAGAATGTGCACGGGTTGAAACCTAGTACACAGTGAAGCCTTGGAATGTCGCTCCCAGATACTAAGACAACACCCTGAGTCTGAAATCACAGGAAGATGCACAGGAGTCCCCGTGGGCCTAACTGGGCCAAACCCAGCAAACTCCAAGTGGCTAGTTGTTGCTGACTGTCTGCCCGGGGGCCAAAAGTGGGCCAGGTAATTCTCAGTGGATTAAACATTGCTCAAAACCTGGAAATATAGGAAAATGACAAAACAAAATAGCAAAATGTAACCTCAAACTTCCAGCCCAACCCAGGCAAGCCTAGGAGATATGGGCACAGAAGAAAATATAAGCCATACACCTGAAATTCATGAAATGATATCAACTGAAGTAAAGAAACAACTCTGGGAAGCTATAGAAGAACTCAAATCAGAAATAGTCTCCCAGGTAAGAAAACCAATGATAAATGTAATGAAAGAAATGCTGAACACATCTAAAGAAGACATAGTTAAAAAATTAGAGGAACAATGCAAAAAGATGGAAATGCTGAATGAACCATATAAGAAACAAACAGAATGCATGAAACAGATTCAAAGAGATATACAGGAAATCAAAAATTCTATCAAAAGTTGGCAACACCACCTCAATGAAAGTGAAGATAGAATTTTAGACCTCAAAGACAGATTACATCTAGTGAACAGGAAAGGAAAGATCTTTTAAAAATAACAAGGAACCAGGAAATAACAATTCAACAACTGCAAGATGATGCAAAGAAAAACAACACAAGATTGATATGCATAAATGAAAAGGAAGGAGACAATACAAACAACATCAAGAGGCTATTTATAGAAGTAATAGGTGGAAATTTCCCAAACATGAGAATGGAAACTGACATACAGACCAGTGAAGCATATAGAACTCCAAATAACCATAACCAAAATAAAATTACACCCAGACATATAATAATCAACATCCCAGAAATCCAATGTAAGAACAGAATATTACAAGCTGCTAGAAAGAAGAGACAGATCACCTATAAAGGAAAGCCTATCAGAATCACAGCAGACTTCTCGACACAAACAATGAAGTCTAGAAGAACATGGAGTGAAGTATTTCAGATCCTAAAGGAAAATGACTTCCCACCCAGACTGATGTACTCAAACTGTCCTTCAAAATGGATGGAGAAATAAGATACTTCCACAACAAAGAATAGCTCAAGAACTTCATGACCACCAAACCAACACCCTGCAAATAATACTGAAACACATTCTAGACAAACATAGGAAAAAAGCACTAAGCAAGGCAAACAATTAAACAGAGTGGAAAGGTAAAAAATCAACAGCAGAAAGATAACATGCAAAAGTAAACCAATATATATCAGTCATAACCATTAATGTAAATGGCCTCAATTCACCAATTAAAAGAAACAGACTGGTAGAATGGAGTAAGAAACAACATCCAACCATATTCCATATATGGGAAAACCATCTAACCCAAAAGGAAGCTCATAGACTGACAGCCAAAAGATGGAAAACAATACTCCACAAAACAGGACCCCCCCCAAAAAAGCAGGTGTAGCTATTCTGTTTGCAGACAATGCAAACTTCAAACCAAGAATGAGCCAAAGAGATCAAGAAGGCCACTACTTACTAGTTAGGGAAAAACTTCAAGAGAAAGTGATAACAATATTAAATATATATGCACCAAATTTGGGAGCACCCAGTTATGCAAAACAAATATTAACAGAAATGAAAACTCAAATAAGTAATACACAATTATAACAGGAGACCTTAACATGCCATTGACACAAAGGGACAGATCAAATAGACAGAAAATCAGCAAAGAAATAACAGAACTGAATCACATCTGTGAACAAATAGACTTAGTAGATGTATACAGAGTGTTCCACCCAACAACATCAGAATATACATTCTTCTCAGCTTCACATGGGACATTCTCTAAAATAAACCATATATTAGCCCATAGAACATGCTTGAGTAAATGCAAAATAACCAAAATTATCCCATGCCTATTATCTGATCATAATGCCATGAAACTAGAAATTAATGACAAAAGAAACTGCAAAAATCCCACAAACACATGGAAATTGAATAATACACTCCTGAGCAATCAGTGGGTGACAAAGGAAATTAAAGAAGAAATTAAACAATATCTGCACGCAAACAAAAATACAAATACATCTTACCAGAACCTGTGAGATGCAGTGAAAGCAGTCCTCAGAGGAAAATTTATTGCGGTGAACTCCCACATCAGGAAAACAACAAACACAAATAAACAACCTGATGCTACACCTCAAACATCTAGAAAAAGAAGAGCAAGTCAAGCCCAAAGCCAAAGGAAGGGAGTAAATTATAAAGGTCAGAGCAGAAATCAATGCAATAGAGACTAAGAAAACAATAGAAAGAATCAATGAACCAAAAAGTTGGTTCTTTGAAAGAATAAATAAGATTGACAGGCCTCTAGCCTACCTTATGTTAAAAAGGAAAGACTCAAATTCATGCAATAAGGAATGAAAAGGGTGAAATCACTATAGATCCTGTGGAAATACATAAGATTATCAATACCTATTTTGAAAACCTCTACTCTCATAAGCTTGATAACACAGAAGAAATGGACAGATTCCTAGATACATATGAATTACCAAAGCTGGGTCAAGAAGATGTAAAACTGCTGAATAACCCAATTTCAATTAACAAAATTGAAAATGTAATTAAATCCCTCCCCAACAAAGAAAAGCCCAGGTCCAGATGGATTCACTGTGCAATTCTACAAGAAATTCAAAGAAGATTTAATGCTGATGCTCCTAAAACTTTTCAATGAAATTGAAAAGGAAAAAATTCTCCCTAACTCATTCCTGGAAGCAAACATTACTCTAATACCAAAACCTGAGAAAGACCCAACCAAAAAAGAGAACTAAAGGCCAATCTCCCTAATGAACATAGATGCAAAAAATTCTCAATAAAATTTTGGCAAATAGAATGCAGCAAATCATCAAGAAGATTATACACCATAACCAAGTGGGATGCATCCCAGAAATGCAGGGATGGTTCAACAAATGCAAATCAATAAATGTAATCCACCATATCAATAGAGCCAAAAATAAGAACCACATGATCCTTTCTATAGATTCAAAAAAAGCTTTTGATAAGGTACAGCACTTTTTCATGATAAAAAGAAAATTGGAATAGATAGTCTTTACTTCAATATGATAAAACCCATCTATGACAAACCAACAATCAGCATCATATTAAATGGCCAAAAACTGAAAGCCTTTACCCTAAAATCAGGAACAAGACAAGGATGTCCATTATCACCACTCCTATTCAATATAGGGCTGGAAATACTAGCCAGAGCAATTGGACAAGAGAGAGAAATAAAAGGAGTAAGGACAGGAAAAGTAGAAGTTAAATTATCATTATTTGAAGATGACACGATACTCTACATAGAAGACCCCCAAAACTCCATTGAAAGACTCCTAGGTATAATAAATAAATTTAGTAATGTAGATGGAAACATAGTCAACACTCAAAAATCAATAGCATTCCTATACACGAACAACAAAACCACTGAGAGTCAAACAAGAGAAGCCACAGCCTTTAAAATAGCATCCAACAAAATGAAAAACCTAGGAATTAATCTAACAAAAGAAGCAAAAGATCTACTCAGGGAAAATTATAATAACCTGAAAAAAGAAATCAAAGAGTACCTCAGAAAATGGAAAGATATCCCTTGTTCATGGATAAGAAGAACAAACATTGTGAAAATGGCCATTCTTCCAAAATTGTTATACAGATTTCCTACAATTCTAATCAAAATGCCACTAGCATACCTCACAGAAAAATCACTCCTAAAATTCATCTGGAACCAGAAGAGATCTAGAATAGCAAAAGCAATTCTAAGCAACAAAAGCAAGGCAGGAGGCATCACAATCCCTGACTTGAAGTTATACTACAAAGCTATTGTGGTAAAATCAGCATGATATTGGAATAAAAGCAGACCTGAAGATCAATGAAATCAATGAAATACAACTACAAATACAAACACACTCAGCCACCTTATCTTTGACAAAGGGGCAAAACATGTCCACTGGAAGAAAGATAGTCTAATACATGGTGCTGGGAAAATTGGCTCTCCATATACGAAAAACGAAAACTAGATCCATGCCTATCACCATGTACTAAACTAAAGTATAAATGGATCAAAGATCTAAATATTAAAACAGAAACACTAAATTTGTTGGAAGACAAAGTAGGTAGAAGTCTTGAAGACATAGGTGTAGGTAGAGAATTCATGAACATGAATCAAACTGCACACAAAATACTTCACAGAATCAATAACTAGGATCATGTCTTATTAAAAGTTTTTGCATGTTGAAAGAAATCTCCAGCATAGCCAAAAGAAAACCCACAAATTGGGAAAAGATCTTAGTGAACGGTCCCTCAGACAAAGGACTTCTGTCTAGAATATATAAAGAATTTTTAAAAATCAAGTCCCCAAAATTCAAAGACCCATTCCAAAAATGGGCATCTGAGATGAATACACAGTTCTTAGATGAAGAAATACAAATGGCAAACAAACACATGAAAAAATGTTCAGCATCATTGTTCATTAGAGAAATGCAAATTAAACACACTGAGGTTCCATCTCACTCCAGAAAGAATGGCCAGGATAAAGAAAACTACCAACAACAAATGCTGGAGAGGCTGTGGGGGAAAGGGAACTCTTCTGCACTGTTGGTGGGAGTGTAGCCTAGTACAACCACTATGGAGGTCAGTCTGGAGATTCTTTAAAAAGCTTGGATTGGAGGACCCATTTGACCCAGCTATCCCACTTCTCAGCATATTCCCAGAAGAGCTGAAAACATCATATCACCGTGATGTATGTGCACCCATGTTTATAGCAGCACAATTTGTAATAGCCAGATGTTGGAAACAACCTAAATGTCTATCACCTGAGGAATGAATAAAGAAGATGTGGTATTTTTATACAATGGAGTACTACTCAGCTATAAAGAATGATCACATTGAGATATTTATAAGTTAGTGGATGACTCAAGACCATACTCCTAAGTGAAATAAATCAAACCCACATGTGTAAATACCGTATAGTCTCCCTAGTGTAAGAAATGGTAAGAGTACATAAGATACAACTTATTAAAAACTCAATAATTACAGTGAAAGGATAAGAATCTGCTTAAAGGGGGAAAATAATATCTCAGGGAAAATGAGGAAAAAAGAAAAAGGAAGGGAAAAGAAAAAATGTCTAAAATTATATAAACACACAGGATAGCTAAGATGATTGCACTACAAACTCTATAAGTTCTTAGAACAAAATAGTTAACATTCATAGGATTGGAACAATTGTGCATATTATTGTATAGTGATCTGAGGAACTCTTGAAGATCATTATGGAAAATAACCACCTCAGTTATGTTCGTATCACCTTGTTTTGAAGGCCTGTATTATCAGTTTTCTGGGATCTTTGCTATTGTTGTTTATATGTCTTTTTCATTTTGTCTTTTTCTAGGAATCTGTGTTTTGTTTGTTTGTTTGTTTGTTTTCCCCTCTAATACAGAAAGGATAGGTATACATATAGAGACTCATTCATGCATAGAACTTCTAAAAAGTTTATGAGAATCGATAATATAATGCACAATGAAATGAACAGCTACTTTGAAGAAAAAAAGACACTCAGGTACCCAATGTCGATTGCATAGCATCATGATGTGAAACCCAGCAATAGTATTATTCTGTATTCAGAGTGATTTTAGTCTGTTTTGTTTTGTTTAATTTCAACATACAGGAAGCTATTTTGGACAGCTATTTTGAAGAGAATGAGAGACATTATGGCAGCCATTGTTGACTTCCTTATTGTCTGGTCTTGAAGACCCAAAATGCCTTCATCATTCTGTTATGATCAGTTTTATACTATTTTGTATTGTATGAATTCATTGTATGTGAAGATATGGACAACTATTTGGAAGAAAACAAGAGACAATATGATAGACAGTGAAGATCTCCAGTTTTCTTGCTTTGAAATCTGTGTCTCTTCCAGTGTTATCTTATGATCTGTTTTGTTATGTTTAATTTTACCCTCTTTATGGGCCAGGGATTTAGCTCAGTGGCTAAAGCACCTGCCTGGCAAGTGCAAGGTCAAGAGTTCGATCCCTGGTACCAAAAAAAAAAAAAAAAAAAAAAAAAAAAAATTTACCCTCTTTGAAAATAAAACAATTTTAAAATTTTTTTAAAAAGATTAGTTGACTGCATGTTGTTTGTTCTATCTCTGCACTCTCTATTCTGTTTCACTGGCCTCTGTGTGTATGATTTTTTAAAAAATTATTGTTAAATTTATTTTTTATTTTCATTTATTAGTACTTGTGTGTAGTACACAATGTTTACACTCTTTGTGGAAAGTTGGTACATGTATGTAAAACATTGTTCTGATTACTATAACTTTGTAATATATTTGAAATCAGGAAGTATGATTCTTCTATGTTTTGTTCTTTCTCAAAACAAGTTTGGCTGCTTTGTTTGGTTTTTTGGTGGTGTAACATAAATTTTAGAATTTTTTTTCTGTAAAAACTGTTATTTGAATTTTGATAGGGATTATACTGAGTATAATAATTCCTTTCAGTATTACGAATACTTTAACAGTACTAATTTACTTTGTATTAACTTTTGACCCAATGAGCAAGTGATATCTTTTCACTTATTTGTATCTTCTTCAATTTCTTTTGTCAGTAGCTTATAGTTTTCAGTGTACAGCTATTTTTACATGACTGATTCAGTTTAGTCTCACATATTTTATTCTTTTTGATGCTACTATAAGTGAAATTATGTTCTTAACTTTTAATAGTCCATTGTTAATGTACAGAAACATGACTGATTTTTATATATTAGTTTTGTGTCCTGTACTTTTAGTGCACTCCTTTATTAGATCTAAAAGTTTTTTGGTGAAGTCTAGAATTTTCTATATACAAGATTGTCATTTGAAAATAGAGACAATTTTACTTCTTCCTTTCCAGTTTGTATGTCTTTTATTTCTTTTTCTTGCCTAAACACTCTGTCTATAACTTCCAGTACTATGTTGAATACAACAAGAGTGAACATATTTTTCTTGTTTCTAATATTAAAGGAAAAGCATTCAGCTTTTTACTATTAAATACAAGATATTAGCCTTGGGCTTGTCATTTAAGATCTTCTTTATATCAAGACTCATTCCTTCTACGCTTATTCCTTCTATATTTGTTTTGTGGAGAATTTTTATTTTTAAAAGAGGTAGACTTTTGTCAAATGCTTTTTAAGCATTTATTGAGATGGATTTTTTTTATTTTTATCTTTCATTCTGTTAATGTTCTATATCATGTTTATTGATTAATATAAGTTGGACAATCTTTAAATCCTAGAAATTAACCCTAATCATGGTGAATGCTCCTTTTAATCTCTTTTTTTAAAATAATTTTATTTAAAGAGAAAAAAACAAAACAAAACAGAATAAAGGGTAGCAACAATACAGTATTCCAAGGAAAAAAGGAAAAGAACAACAACAAAAAAAACCTAAGAAATTATTGCTTGACAAATTACATACTGACTTCTTGGAAATAGTTGTTCAATTTACAAAGTTAAAACATGTATAGTAGACATTCAAACAGTGAGATTGTTAACAGTTCTGCTCCACAATCTGACAAAAACAGCAATATGGTCATCCATCTTATCCAGGCAAATATACATGCAATTATATCAAAAGGGTAGAATTAAACACAACAAAACAGAGCAAAGCGGATCACAAGAAAGCAGTGTAAAAGACAAAAATTTCAAAACTAGACAACTGGAGATATTCACTCTCTATCATACTGACTCTTGTTTTCTTCCAAATAGTTGTCCATATTGTCACATACAGGGAATTCACATGAAACAACCTAGTATGGAATTGATCTGAGAAGGATGAGGAGGGCATTTCAGGTCTTCAGGACCAGACATTAGGGAAGCCAAGAATGGCTGTCATAGTGTCTCTCATTCTTCTCAAAACAGCTGTCCATACCTTAATGTGTGCTGAACTTAAACAAGGCAAAGCAAGCTAAGATCACTTTGAACAAAAAGTGATCGTTTTGCTGGACTTCACATCATGACATTATGGAGTCAGCACTGGGTATTGTAGTGTCTCTTTTTCTTAAAAGTAGTTGTTCATTTCAACAAGTGTTATATAGTTGGTTCTTGTAAACTCTTTATAAGCTCTATACGTGCATGAGTCTCTACTTGTAAATCTATCATTTCTGTATTAGCAGGAAAAACAAAACAAAGCAAGATAAAACAAAACAATTCCTAGAAAAGCATGAGGCAAAAAGTCACATAAAACCACAATACAAGGTGATCTACAATGGTTACCATGGTGTCTCAGGAGTGTATAACAACATTAATAAAAATGAAGCATTGGAGATATTATAAGACTTCAAAAGCAAGTAATAATCAAACCAGAGTGGGTATCTTAGTGAATCTTGTCATCTTCAGTGTAGATGCCTATACTCTTAGACTTGATAACAGTCTAAGATAATATTTAAATCATAACAGATTTAAATAAAATCAGTCAATACAAAGTAGCAATCTAACAACGCAGATTCAAATAAGATCAGTCATAATAAGACAGTATAAGTTATAAAGGGCTTCAGATTAAGTTGATAGTAAAATTAGGGATGATTACCATAATATGTCTTCTTATTTTGGGGATAGCTGATCATGTCCTCAAGTCTAGCGTAAGTAGACAAACTGGAACAGCACGTAATCCACCCAAGCAGAGTGGTGAGAATAATGTAAATTTTAAATCTTGTTACCCAATTAGCAATATCCTTTGCCTCCCTTTTTTAGGCAATTCCTCCCCTTTCACTCCCATGGGATGCACTGCTTGTTTTGGGTCTCACTGCCTCCCTATATAGAGCAGCTCAATGGACCCTATCTCCTGATCTACTCTGCCTGTGTTTCTCTCTATTAGTATTTTGAGGCCCTCTATACTAGAGATTATAGCCAATCTTCTCTGCCTCATTTCTGCTATTCTATTTTTCTGCCATTGATAGTCCAGTTTTCTCTTCCACTCCACTGTCTGCCTTGTTCACTGAGGCCTCTCTGCCACTGTCCCTGAAATGCTCATATTCTTGTTCTCTTTCCCTAGAATGTCCTTCAGTATTTTTTGTAGGGTTGGATTGGTTGTCACAAATTCTCCTAGTTCCTCTTTGTCATGGAAGCATCTTTTTCTCCATTAATTTCTAGAGAGAGTTTTGCAGGATACATCAATCTGGGCTCAAGATTGTTCTCTTTCAGCGCTTGAATTACTTTACTCCAAGCTCTTCTTGACCTGATGGTCTGTGTCGAGAAGTCTGCTGTGATTTTGATGGGTTTTCCTTTATAGGTGATCTGTTTCTTTTCTCTGATGGCTTTTAATATTCTGTTCTTATATTGAATTTCTGGGATCTTGATTATTATGTGTCTGGGTGTAGCTCTGTTTGGGTTGTAGG
>PVJX010025898.1:0-26458 GCA_004027295.1 Dolichotis patagonum | reverse complement strand
TTCTTTTTTCTTCTATGTACACAGCTTCTAAGCTTTCTTGGGGAGGGCTAGGGCTTTGAGCCTGCCTTTTGGTCTTTCCTTTTGTCATTTTTCTATATTTCCTTACTTTGAGCAGTGTTCCAAAGCTTTCTCTGCTTGTGTGGCAAATTACCTGTTACACCCTCAGTTCCTGGAGGGGCAGTGGCTCCCCCACAGGCTCCTGGCTTCCTCACAGGGTCCTAACTCCCCTCTGTGGGCTCCTGGCTCCCTAATTTGTAAGGCGAATGCTGGGTGTGGCCACCCCGGAGCCTGTGGAATCTCAGGCAGTCCAGGCCACCGTGCTTTGTCCCAGGCAGGTCTCCAGGAGGTTCCCTGCAAGTGAACGGCCTACAGGTCCCAAAGAGTCAGGCCAGAATGGTGGTTTCTGAAAAGTTCCCGGTCCCAAACAGACCTGGCCAAGATGCCAGTCTACGCAATATTCCCAATCCAAACAGCCCAGGCCACTCTGCGGGTCCAAGTGTTTCGGGTCCCAAAGAGACAGGCCATGATGCTGCTTTCTGGGAGACTTCCTGGGGGTTAAGGGCGGGGCTACGGGCCCAAACAGACCTGGCCCAGATGCGGGTCTCCAGGCAGTTCCCTGCGGATGAAGGGCGGGGCTACCAGTCCCAAAGAGTCGCGCTGAGATGCAGGTCTGCTCAGACTTTTGATCCAAACAGCCCAGGCCACTCTACGGGTCCGAGAGTTTCGGGTCCCAAAGAGACAGGCCGAGATGCTCTAGAATCTAAATTTTAAAAAGAAGAGAAAATGTAAGTGGAGAATCGCTTTGGTCTGTTCCTGCGGAGATCTGCAATAAACCTGTGATGATTTGAAAATGTTGTAAGTCACAAATACATTTAATACATCTAACCTACCAAACATCATAACTTAGCCTAGCTCACCTGAACATTCTTAGAACACTAGCCTTTACTTGGGCAAAAATCTCTTAACACAAAGTGTTGTAAAGTAGTAGTCATGTGACTGCATGACTGACTAGGAGCTGCAGGTCACTGCTGCTGCCCAGCATCACACAAGAGTGTTGTTCAGCTTGTTGCTAGCCAGGAATTCAAGACATGACACGCAGTGTCTTCTGAATGCGTGTTGCTTTCTCAGCATCGTTACATACAAAAGAATTATAAGTTTAACAAATCTTTCCTAAGAGGCTGTCTGTATAAAGTTCTCTATTACTCATTTTCATGTATCTGCTGAGGATCTTGGAACATATTCCTCATAAATAATGAAAGGCTACTGTGTTCATATGAAGAAATTAAACATTATTTAAAGTTGCTGTTATACAATTTGTTGTCTCACGGCCTATTCAAAAACCTCAAATGGATTAGATTTACATGTAAGATGCTTATAAGACAAGATAGATGTAAATCTTTGTTTTGATTAGGAAATAGTTTCCTGTAATAGCAAATGTACAAAGAACAAAAGAAAATAGATAAATTGGGCATAATTAAAATGTAAAACTTTGTGCTTCAAAGGACACCAACAAGAAAGGAAATGGGTGACACACAGAATGAGAGAAAATTTGGAGGAACCATATGTCTGATATCTAGAAGGTATCTAGACTATGTATAAAGAATCTTTGCAACTAATTAATAAAAAGATAGCCTATTTAAAAGAATCTCAATAAGCGTTTCTCCAGCAAAGGCTTTCAAATGACTAATAAACACCAAAATGAATTCCAACATTTAGCCTTCTAGGAAACACAAATCAAAGCCACAGTGAAATGTTGCATATCATCTAAACTGGCCATACCCAAGAGATATAATCCTTGATAAGGATTTGGAAACACTGGGCCCTTCACACACTGCTGATGGGGTGGGGGTGGGGATGAGTTGCTGTAGCTACTGTAGCTACTTTGAAAAACAGTTTTGACAGTTTGACAGTTTTGACAGAAAATACATGCTTTGACAGTTCCTCTGAAAGTTAAGCACTGACTTACCTTATGACCCAACATGTAACGTTTAGGTGTAGATGTCTATGTGTCTCTTTGTGTATATATGTATCTCCAAGAGAATTGGAAACATATTTACAAAAAGGCATGTGGAACACCCATAATTCCAGCACTCAGGAGGCTGAGGTAGGGGGATTGCCACAAGCTCAAGGCCAGCCTAAACTACATGATAAAACCCTGTCTCAAAGAAGCAAATATATATCTGCTTGCAGCAGCATCACTCAAAATGGCCCCAAAGAGGGAACAATCCCAATTTCCTGGTTAATGAATAAATAAAATATAGTATATTCATTTAATGGAATATTATTCATGAATGAATGGAGTACTGATACATGCTTACCAGAGATGACTCTTAAAAACATCCCAAGTCAAAGGAATCAGTCACAAAAGACTACATAGTATAAAAATTTCACTTATTCTACATTGTAAAAGATCCAAAATAAACAAGTCCGCAGAGACATAAATAAAGTGAACAGTTTTGTAGCCTGGGACTGAGAGTAGTTGGAGGGAGACAGAAATGAGTGCTGACACGGCATGGCCTCCTTCTGAGGTGATGAAGGCTTTAAACTTGACTGTGGTGATGAGGGCTCGCCCTGCAGGCAGGAGATGCCATTGAATAGTACTTTGAATGCAGTTTAGATCCACAAGTTGTATGGTTTGCACACTAAGCTGCTTTAAATATGTTGAGGCTTTTTGAAGTTTTATGTGGATTATCAAAAGATAAGTAATACAGGTTTTATAACTGAGGGTGGAAAAATAAATTACACTGTTGTACAAAGAAGACATAAAATCTCGGTAGACTGTCTCTAGAATAGTTCATTTTTAAACACTTATTGTCTTCTTATCAAGAAAAGTGTTTGACTTACTAGATAAGTCAATACAAATTACAAATACATGTAATGCTTGTATCATATCACTAAACTTCTTTTAGTAAGCCTTGCTTCAAAACTTGTTTTAAAATTTGCACCCAAGCAATAATTTCACATATTCCTGGAAACAGGTAAGAAAAAGTTTCAGGATATATTTGGCATTTTTCTACAGTAAAAATAAGAATAATCTTCCAGCTCTTCCATGTAGATATGGGATCTAAGAGTAGTAATTATTCTAATCGTGCTTTTAAAATTGCTATTTAAAGAGAACTGGGAATTTCCATTGTTAGTACAAAGACTTCCTTTAATATTTTGTTCTCTGTTATTTTGCTTAGCTTTCCTCTGTCATCACTCCTTGCCTCTGGCCCAATGATAATTTTCTGTCTCCTTCATAGGAATACCCTGTATCCTTGCAGGAAGCAAGGTTTCTTGCAAGTTTTCTTTTAAAGTAAAATAGTATCCAAATAATGAAATATAGCCAGTTGTTTTCTATAGTTTCTGTTGGTGATCTAATTAATAGTACAATTTTCATGAGGAAATACACATGAACATTCAAGCTGGCTTAATGTCTTACCAGAAGCCTTTCACAATTTTTAAATGATGAAAACATATTTCATGAAATGGTATGGTCTCACATTCTAGCATTATTTTCTCATTTAATGTTTAGTATTTAAATGGACATAAATTGTATATATTTCTTGCATACCACATATTGTTTTGAAGTATGTACACATTATGGAAAGGCTGATAGAGCTAATGTGTAGTGCCTCACACACTGATGTTTATCGTGAGAACAATTGAAGTCTGCCAGCAGTTTTCAAGAATACAGTATATTAAGTATAGCCACTCTCTTGTACAGTTGACATCTTAAACTTAGTAAATGTTATCTTCTTTTACTGACATTTCCTCAAAACCTTCCTGTTCCCCAGCTCCTGGTAATCACCATTCTACTCTACTTCTATGAATTCGACATTTCTAGATTTCACATATAAATGAAAGCACAGCATTATTTTTAGAATCAGATATCAAGATTATGTAATGCTTGTATCATATTGAAGTAAAGATGGATCCTGGAGCTTTCAGGGTAATTCCTTTTACTTTTGAGGAATACAGTAAGTAGTCACAGTGGAAGACAAACATTAAGACAAATGGAAGTTGAAAGATATTTCTTATCACTTTTGTTAAATCTTCCAAGAAGAGTTTTGTTTACCTAAAATGATAAATTCCCACTTAACACCTGTTCTGAGATATATTTAATAGATTTCTTTGTTTATATTAGATACTGGAGTTTAAATTTCATTTTCAATACTATGTATCATTGTTTTCTTTATACAGAAAATACAAAGAATTCAAAAAATCTAGGGGTGAATAATCATGTTTATTACTGAAAATAAAATTAACTGTTTTTTAAATCTGACATTTTCTTTTAATCTTTTTAATGAACACATTCTTGAAATAATTATTACATTGCTGTTTCTTTCATTATACATCCTGTTTTTAAATTTCACTTCACATTATAATAGCAAGTGTGTTCATGTATAACACTTTCATGAACATTGTAATGGGCATTCAGTATGGACCATAATGTGCTTCCTTTTCCAGTCGCACGTTTGACTGTATGGTTCTTCACTGTGATTAGTAAGACTGCAAAACGTGTGAAATTATGTGCTGTGGTAGCACACACCTGTAATCCCAGCACTCAAGAGGCAGGAGGATCGCCGTGAGTTTGAGGCCAGTTGGACTACATAGTGAGCTCAAGACTAGCCTGAACTATGTGTCAAGACCCTGTCTCAAAATAATGATGATGATGATGATGTGCTCAAAGGTTGTTTATGCTACTGAATCATTTCCCCACATAAATCTCACAAACAGCATCATAATGTTAAATGACGTGCTTTAAAGTTTTTGACACACCTTTTCAAATAGCTGCCTAAAATTATAGTACTATTTTTAAGTTGTACCAAAAGGTTGAGAATATCTATTTTACAACACCCAAACGTGTAAGTTTTCATGGTATTATAAAAGTCTTATATAACTTGCCCAATTGTTTAAAAATCAACTCCAGAAAATTAATATTTTTGATGTGTATCATCCAATAAAGATTATTTCATAAGATTATTCATGTTTTCTTAGATGCGTGTGTATGGAGTATTTATTAGCTGAATGAGTCATAAATTTTTCTTGAGAAATCTGTAATAATTTATGTGTAGGTCAAAGTGAAAGCATGTTCACAATGAGAGGAGGCTACACTGTCACTTCAGTTCAGACAGCCTAGGTTTGAATCCTCACTCAGTCTCAACCAGCAGGATGATTAAACTAGTAAAATATTTTTCTTCTCTAAGCCTCAGATTTTTTCATATATAAAATAGCAATAATGTAAATTTCATGCAGCTTTAGGCTTTAAATTTGGTAATTCATTAAATTAGAAATATTTAGCCAATTTCTTTTACAAAGTAAGCATGTATACCAAGAAGTTGGTTAGAGAATGTAAAATCAATGACAGCATTTTATAATGTTGCATAAAATAAAAATCCAGTGATTTTCAGATTCATATTCATAAACATCAACTGGCAGTTTAGTACATACCAATCCTACCTGTTAGCTCTGCTTTTCCATTCCCCCATAATGAACATATACTATTTCCTTTCTCAGTACATCTCTTGATAGCCCCCTCCTATTCCAGTTAGAAAATTGAACCCATCATAAGTAAATGAGTTATACCAGTCCCCCAACACATGTCTGTCATGTTCTCTGTTTCTTCTTTTTTTAAATTTTATTTAAAGAAAAAAAAAACAACCAAGACAAAACAAAAATGGTAGCAACAATACAGAATTCCAAAGGGAAAAAATAAAAGAACAAAACAAAAATAAAAACAAAAACAAAGACACTAAGAAATCACCACTTGATACATTACATACTCTCATCATTGGAAATAGTTGTTCAAGTTACAAAAGTAAAGCATACAAAGTGGACATTCAAACAGTGAGACTGTTAACAGTTCTGCCCAACAATCTAACAAAAACAATAATATGGTCATCTGTCTTACACACTTAAACATACATGCAGTTATATCCTTTAGAACACTTTCTTTTCCTTTGTTTTTTACAGTAGCAATTACACATTTTGGGTTTTATTACTCCTACAGTTCTTATTACTTTTTACACTAGAGAAACAATGTGGTATCTACTAATGTGAGTCTTCTTTATTTCACTTGTGAGGATAGCCTCAAGTGTCTCCATTTACGTATGAAGGCCTCAAGATTATCCTTTTTTATAGCTGAGTAACATTCCATTGTGTAAAAATACCACATCTTGTTCATCCACTCTGCAGGTGATGGGCGTCTTGGTTGTTTCCAAGATCTGGCTATTATAAATTGTGTTGCTATGAGCACGGGTACACATATATCACTGTGATATGATCTTTTCAGTTCTTCTGGGAAAATACCCAGAAGGGGAATAGCTGGGTTGAATGGAGCTTCCAATCCTAGTCTTCTGAGAATTCTCCATATTGATTTCCATAGTGGTTGCACCAGTCTACACTCCCACCAACAGTGGAGAAGTGTTCCTTTTTCCCTCACAGTCTCTGTTTCTTCTGATGGACCGTCTGTCCTATCAGAGACCATGTGGCATGTGGAAAACCAAACAGTAATCACCTATCTCTTTCCTCATCCTCAATCTGCCTACTGTTGGATCATTCCTGCCAATCTGGAACACATACTGATAACGCCTATCTTAAACAGAGAATACCCCCCCATGTACCCCACATATTGCTGCTAATTCCCCTATTCTGCTTATTTAACTTTTCAAAAGTGCCAATGCACAGTTTGCATTTCTTCATTAAAATTGCTAAAATTTTTATTTGTACATCTTTACAGCACACAGTAATTACATTCATTGTAGGGAATTGGTAGATGTACATAATACACCTCAATTCTTTTTTCCCTCTTCCCCTCTACCCTCTTTTTTGGCCAGCACCATATTCATTTATCTGTCTTACTGATTCTTGTAATTATCATACATACAGATTAACAACCATATTAATAGGCCCAAAGTGTATAAAACAGGTTATAGTAAATTATAGTAAACCTGAGTACATATTCAGATACATTTTCATGCTGGATTATAATAACCTTTTTCTCTAGCTTCTCCTATTCTTTGTCTTTTATTTTGTACTTTATATAACATTTCTCACATAAGAGAGACCATGTGATATTTAAGCTTGTACGTTTGACCTACATTTAACACTGTGGCCTCACAATGCATTAATTTTCCTATGAATGGCTTGTTTATCCTTCTTAATGGTAGAGTATTACTCCATTGTGTATAAATACCACATTTTCTGTATCTTTTGATGGACGTATAGGTTGCTTCCAAAATCTGGCTGTTGTGAGTTGTGCTGCTGTAAGCATAGGTATGCGTGCATCACTGTTGCATGACTCTCCTGGGAAGATATCCACAAGGTGAATAACTGGGTCAAATGGAACTTCTGTTCTTAGTTTCTTGACAGATTTCCATACTGATTTCCATAATAGGTGTAGCAGTTTACACTCCAACAATGAAGGTTTCCTTTTCCCCACAACCTCACCAGCATTTGTTATTAGTTGAGTTCTTGATAATAAGCATTCTTTCTGGAGTGATACAAAATCTCAGTGTTGTTTTAATTTTCATTTCTTGAATGGCCAGTAATGTTGACCATTTTCACATGTATTGTAGGCCACTTTTACTTCATCAGAGAAGTGTTTATTCATGTTAGATGCTCATTTTTTTAATTGAATCTTTAAATTTGAGGGGGTCTATTTTTTTTTTACTTCTTTATTTTCTAGATCAATATTAGTCCTTTGTCTGAAGAATACCTGTTAAAAATGTTCTCTCATTCCATAGATTTTCTCTTCACTCTGTTGGTGGTTTCATTTGCTATGTAGAAGCTTTCTTGTGTGTGTGTGTGTGTGTGTGTGTGTGTGTGTGTGTGTGTGTGTGTGTAGAAGCTTTCTAATTCAACGTAATCCCATTTGTTGATTCTTGGTATTATTGCCTGTGCACTTGGGGGTTCTTTTTCTGTTCAGAAAGTCTTTCCCTACGCCTCTCTTAAAGTGTTTCACCTATTTTGTCTTTTAGCAGATTAAGTTTCTGTTCTAGTGTTTAGATATTTGATCCATTTTGATTTTAGTTCACTACATGGTGGGAGATATGGGTCTAGTTTTAATCTTTGACATGTGGAAAACCCATTTTTCCACTTATTAAAGAAACTATCTTCAAGTGAAAAGGAAAAGGAAAACTATACCCAAAACATTGTACTTTTAAAAACTTTATTCTTTTAAACCTGCCTAGCTCTGTAACTGTTTCATGGCTTTATAATTACTTTCTTGACCCCTGTAAGCATGAAAGCATAACCAAACATACAGAATGCCTGATTTTATCATTGTACCAAGCTTTATAAATATTAATCTACCCCTTTATCCCATGATCTCACCCTTCTAGTTAATCAGAAGAGTTTCCAGACTGTTCTGTCTTGCCTTTATACCTCCTGCTTATGCATCATATAAAAGCCCTAGCAGAGATTGGCACCTCATATTCTGGGAATAATTCCAGTGTGTGCCTGTCAACATAAATAAACTGCCTCCAAATCCTGGGTGTCATTTCAGAGTTTCTGCTTGCCATTGCAAAAGAATTTGGCCCTTCTATCAAACAGCTAGCTGAGTGTTCCTGGAGTTGTTTCTACATCCTTTGTTCTGTTCCACTGATACACAAGTCTGTTGTTTGCCCATACCGTGCTATTTTTATCACTGTAGCTTTGTAATGTAACTTGAAGTATGGTCTCGTAAGTACTTTTCTCTTTTTGCTGGAACAAAATACCCAACGCTCAAACTTAAAAAGCAAAAGGTTTATTTAGCTCACAGTTTGTGGAGATTTCAGTTCATAATCAGCTGGCTCCAAGGAAAAGTGTCGTGGCACGGGGCAGCAGTTTACAGTGGCAGAAGACAGCAAAATCAACAGTAGCAAAAGGAGGGAAGAGCGAGCCTCTTTTCCTCCCTTGTATTATAAGCAGGCTACCTACCCCCTGGGGTGGGTGTAGCATTCATACCATCTCCATGCCCTCCTCTTTCACAGAATGAGAATGTTTACCAAACGAGGACCTTTGCTGAGTTGCTCAAACTTCTCAACCCCTTGTTAACTTGGAAACCAGACACATTTCTTTAACTTGGTCTCCAGATACAAAGACATACTTATTCTTATCATTTCATGACTTGAAAATTATAACACAGATTTAACAACCCTTAAGTACATTAGAACCATAACATTAAACCCCAGCCCCCAAAGACTCATGCATATCCCTTTATGCAAAAGGCATTTAATCTATCTGCAAGAGTTGCCACAGTCATAACAGTTTCAGCATTGCTGAAAAGTCCAAGTTCCAAGTTTTCCTCCAAGATATAAGGCAATCCTCTGTACAAATGAAAAGTTAAACACTTCAAACATTCAGTGGCACAACATAAACATTTTCATTCCAAAAGTTACAAATCGGGATACAAAGGATTGGGACCAAAGCAAGTCCAAAATCCAGCAGGGTAAACATTAAGTCTTGTAGTTTGATGTGTACCAGCCAAGGCAATCTGTGACAAGCTGTGAGCTCCAAAGACCTTGAGTGGCTCTGTCCCAATGGCAGGCACTTCCAGTAGTTATAGCTCCCATGCCTTCCCTTGGGCTGGATTTACCCCATCCTTTAAGGTTTTCTCAGACAACCCATGTTTCTGGCTTTTCAAAATATTTGAGGTCTCCATTGCACCTTTGGCTTCACACACAGCTTTACACATTGCCCTCAGTGGCACACTGTCTAAGCTCCCAGGCCTTCTGAAATTGAGGTAGAAACTGCCTCAAACCTGTAACTCTCGCATTCTGCATGCACCTAAAACTAGTACCATGTAGGTTCTGCCAAAGTCTGCTGCCACCTGGAGCAGTAGCCAGGCTTTCTTCTCTCTTGGCTACAGGAGTGGAGTGCCAATTCTGAGAAACAAATTTTCTATGCTACAGCTCATAAAAGTTGTGTATAGCTCCTAGAAGGTGTTTGAAGCTCTTAGAAGTTGTTTACAGCTCCTAATAAGCATTACGGCAGACTGAGACCAACAAACTGAGTGGCACCCAAGATTTGCAGGCAGATGTATAGCTTTATTCACACTAGTGGGTTTGGCGAGGATCAAGAGCCACACTGCAAGTCTCAAGGAACAGGATTTTTATGGGATTTACCACCAAGCAGGAGGTAGAAGAACAGAGTGTTCACCATTAGTTATACATCGAAAACAGGGACAAGAGGATACATCATTCCAGGGAAAGCAGAAACTTAACAGAGAACAAAGCACTTACTAAAGGGCGGGAAGAAAGGTGCTGAAGGACGGGGCTCCTGTGTGGGAGCAAGTGTTTTCCTGCTTTACTGCCATTCTGGAACATGGCTCTTTGCAGCTTTCTCCTCAGAGCAGTCTTTCACTTTTGCAGTTTTGAGGCTGCAAAGGGTGGACACTTGCTGTTTCTAGTGATGCTCTCAGTCCGTCTTTTCTGTTTTCCTGTTCCTTCTCAGAAATGGAGAGTTCCTCTGCTCTATCTTTGCAGTTCACAGCTTTATTGGAGCTACCTTTCTGACCACAAATTTAAATTATCTTTCTGGGTTCTTTGCTCCTGATTCTCAATGTAGAGCTAGCTAAAAGCCCCCAACAATAGCCATGCCATAGCCTCAACATTCAACCATCTTGAAGTTTCTTCTGCCATATTAATTAGTCTACCACCCTTAATCTCCATCTCAGGCAGTTTCTGGCCACGAGCAAAATGCAGATAAACTTTGGCAAGCCATAACACACATAGTCTGGAGTTCAATAGTCAATGCAGTCCTTCTTTCTAGCAGGAGCCTCCTGAGCCTGGACTTTATCAGCAAGCTTTCTATCAGCTTTCTGGTCTTCTGAGCTCTGACCAGAACTTTCCATATAGAACAGATAAGGCGTTCAAGTGCTACTCATTCAGGCGACATTTCTGAACCTTTCCAAACTCTTCCCACAAGCCGATCTCAAAGGTTCTTGAACCCCATGGTCAGGTATACTTATAGCAATGACCCCACTCCTCTGGTGGCAAATTCTATCTTAGTTACTTTTCTCTCATTGCTAAGACAAAATATTTGACACCCAAAATTAAGGAAGGAAAGGTTTATTTAGCTCAGTCTCTAGAGGTTTCATTCCATAATCAGCTAGCTCCAAAGCGGAGTGATACATGGCAGAGGAGCAACAGTTCAAGGCGGCAGAGTATAGCAAAGCAACAAGAGCAAAAGGGAGAAGGGTAGAGAAAGCCTCCTTTCCTCGCTTATAAGCAGGCTCCCCTCTATACCCTCATAGGGCAGCTATAGCACTCATACCATCCCCATGCTGTCCTCTTGCACAGGATGAAGATATTTTCAAAGCAAGGACTGTTGGCCCCTGCTGAGTTACTTAGTTTAAAAAGTTCTAAACTTATCTGGTTGACACAATGTATCAACTCTTTGGTATCATGATGCCCCTTGCCTTGTCCTTGTTTCCCAGAATTGCTTTTTGTTATTTTAGGTCTCTTCTGCCTCATATGAATTTTAGGATTGCTTTCTCTACTTCTGTAAAGAATGTTTTGGTATTTTGATTGAGATTGCATTAAATCTGTGTAACAGTTTCAGGAGTATGATCGTTTTGACTGTATTGGTTTTGCCTATCTAGGAATGGGAAATATCTTTCCATTTTCTGATAGTTTCAATCTCTTTTTTTCAGAGTACTATTGTCTTCATTGTAGAGGTCTTTCACTTCCTTTGTTAGATTGTTTCCTAAGTATCTTATTTTTCTTGGTGTTATTATAAGAAAAGTACTGTTAAAAAAAGAAAAGTATTGTTTCCCTAATTTTTCTTTCAGTGAGTTTGTGATTGATGTAGAAAAATTCTATTGATTTAACTTTTAAAATCAACTTTTGTCTTTTTGAGACAGGGTCTCACTAAGCAGTTCAGGCTGGCCTTGAATTCACTTTGTAGCCCAGGTTGCCCTCAAATTCAAAAAGATTCTCCTGCCTCAGCTTCCTAAGTGTTGGAATTACAGGCAAGCGCCACCATGCCCAGCTGCTATGGATTTTAGAATGTTGACTTTGTGTTCTACTATGCTGTTGAACTTGGTTATTAATTCTAGGAGTCTTTTGGTGGAGTTTTCAGGGATTTTCTATGTATGAGATCACGTTGTCTGCAAATAATAATTGAACTTCTTCCTTTCTTATCCATATCCCTTTTATTTCTGTCTCTTTTTCTGACTGCTATAATGTTTTGAGAACTCTGTCAAACAGAAATTGTGATAGCGAATATCCATGTCTTGTTCTTGATTTTACAAAGAAAGCTTTCAGCCTTCCCTCCATTTAGTATGATGTTGGCCATTGGTTTTTCATAACTGGCTTTTATCAGATTAAGATAAAGACCTCTATTCCTATTTTCTTTAGGGTTTTTATGGTGAATTTTGAATTTTTCAAGTGCTTTTTCTGCATCTATTGAGATGCCCATGTGATTTTTGTCCTTCTGTTTATGTGCCATGTTACATTTATTGATTTAAGTGTGTTGAACCAACCTTGCACCACTAAAATGAAAGCTACTTGGTCATAAAGTAAGATCTTTTTAAAGATTTGCTGCATTCTATTTGCAGTGCAAATAAAAGGTTTTGCATTGATACTAATTTAAAGAGATCGGTGTGTACTCCTTTTTTAGTTTTGGTTCTTATTTGGCTTTGGAATCAGAGTAATGCTTGCTTCCAGGAATAACTCTGGGAGTACAGCTTCCCTTTCAATTTCATTAGAGTTTGAGGATTATTGATGTTAGATATTCTCTAAAGTTCTTGAAGAACTTAGCAGTAAGTCCATTGGGACATAGGCTTTTCTTAGTTGGTAATTTTTGTTCTTCAGTTTCACTGGCTGATACTGGATTATGGAGGGGTTTTATATCTGCTTGATTTAGCTTTGATTTAGCTCATAAATGTCTAGGAATTTATGCAAATCTTGTGGTTTCCATTTTATTAGAATACAGCTTCTCAAAATGGCTACCAGTAATCTTTTGGCTTTTGACAGAATCATTGTGATTTCACCATCTTAATTTCTAATTGCATGGATTTGGGTCTTTTCTCAATGTTTATTTTAGGAAGTTGAGTGTACAGGTATTTGATGCATATATGTTTATAATTGTTGACTCTTCTATTGGATTGTTGCCTTAGCCAATATGTAGTGACCTTTCTTGTCTCTTCATGGAAGTCTTAGCTCGAAATCCACCATCTAAAATTAGAATGGCAACTCTTGCTTTTTTTCCTGGAATATTGTTTTCCATTCTTTGATTTTTTTAATGTGTGGGGTTTTTTTTAATTAAATAAGTTACTCATACACTGAGCATTGTTGGGTTTTCTTTCTTGATCCATTCTGCCAATCAGTGTCTTTTGATTGGGGATTTGAATGCATTCACATTGATAATTATTACTGCAAGGTATTAAATTGTTTCTGTCTTGGTTACTTTTCTCATTGACAAGATCAGGTAACCAACACCTAAAGTTAAAGAAGGAAAGATTTATTTCAGCTCACAGTTTGTAGATGTTTCAGTCCACAGTTGGCTGATTCTGAGGCAGGATGGCAGGGTAGAGGGGCATTCCAGATGAGAAATAGTCCATGCCAAGCAAGTGAGAGCCAGCAAAGTAGCAAGCAGCAGTAGGCAGAAACAGCCACCACCTTCTTTCCCTTTACACTCCATCATGGCTGCAAGTTTATTGACTAGTGCTACACACTTGTAGGGGCGCACCCTTAATTCCAGCATCACATACCTTAATCCAGCCGCCATTGAAACTCCCACCTAGGACTGTATGAGACTTTGGGGATCATAGATAGTACAAGCCATAACACTGTTTTTACATAGTTTTCCATTTGCTGATTTCCATTTTCCCCTTTTTGCTTAGTACATCCATTCTTTTTGACTTCTCGTCGTTAGCTTTACTATTTCTTTGTATGATGTCCTTGAGAAGTTTTTATATTGCTAGTTAGGTGATTATAAATTTCTTGACATGTTCCTTGGCATAGAAATACTTTATGTCTCCATCAGGTTTAAAGAACAGTTTCGCAAGGTACCTAAATCCAGGCAGAAATTCATGATCTTTTAGACTTGAAGCACTTTACTCTAAGCCCTCCTGACCTTTAACTTTAGTGTACAAAAGTCTCCTATAATTCTAATGAGTTTTAATTTATATGTGACTTCTTGCCTTTCTCTAACAGCTTTCAGGATTTTGCGTCTGGGGAAGACTTGTACTTTGAGTGTAATGTGGTGTGGAATGGTTCACCTTTGGTCACAGTAGTTTAGAGTTGTATATGCCTCACTTATCTGCATGTTTCTTTCTTTCCCTGTATTTGGGGAGTTTTCTGCCATTATTTCTGTGAACAGATTTTATATGCCATTTGTGTTGTCTTCTGATGTTTCACTTATTCTAATTCTTATGCGAGGTTCTTTGCATCATCTAGCACGTGTTGGATCCATTTTTTATGTTCTCTTGTTTTCAAGGTATCTTTGTGTAGTTAACTTTTGAAGGCATCATTGTCTTCTAGTTCTGAAATTCTGTCCTCATATTGTTCAGTTCTACTTTCCATAACTTCAGTATGTTTTGTGTCCTCTGAATTTCTATTTGAAACATTTTCATGGATTAAAATTTTTTTGGTAAACTGGTCACTTATGTTTTGAACCATTTTGTGTAGTTGATCAAGCTTTTTATTGGTGTCTTCTGAAAGCTTCTGCATCTTTTTGGTTATTCCACTATCTGTTCAGTTGTATCTTGTCTAATTCTGATGAGTACCTCTCTGAGCTGTTTTCTAACCTCTTTTATCCTTTTGACAAATTCCTTTGTGTATTATTTTGTCCCTCAAATGTTCCCAGTTGACTTCAGAGAAGCTGGGCATTTGAGAAGGAATTTCATTGCCTTGTCTTTTCATGTTCCTATTGTTTTTGTTTTGTGCTGGGGTTTGTGGATACGCACAGTGTAAGGACGTTGTTCCTATTATAGAGATCTCTTCAGCTTATCAGGGACATGGCCAAGAACCCTAATCTCCTAAACGAATATATGACAAAGGCTTAAATAAATGAGACAAGTGGTATGATTTTAGGCTTCCAAGAGGATCAAAACCCTCTAGCAGAGCTCAAGACTCTGGAAGCTGAGACAAGGAATGTCTCTGAGTGGCCCATATTTATTTAATTTTCAAATAAGGAGAGGGTCAGAGTGGAAAACACAGGAAACTGAGCAGGACCTTGGGAGTGGTTCAAGGATTTTTCCAAGTAACAGACTATGTTAATTTAGGAGAACTATCATGTGTAAATTTAGGAGAAGTATTTTATGTTAATTTAGGATAACTATCTTAAGAGAAAGTCTTCAGGTTGACTTTTACTACAGAAGTGAAATGCCTGTAGCTACAGTATTTAGTTAATCAGAGTTGAGGCCAGGTGTCCTTATCAGCTGTGCCCTTATCTTGCCCTTTGGGGCATTCTTTATTCTCAGGTCCGCTATACCATAGCCCTGCACATGTGTTTAGTTTCTAGCTTCAACAACTCCCAACATCAGCTGATTTCCAGTAATGTACATTGGCTATGGCTAATTCTAATCCTTTGCATTGGCACAACAATCCCAACCACCTTGATTTCTTCTGCAGGGGAGAATGCAGTGTAGTTATCCCAGCAACAAAGTTCTCTGGGAATATCCTCTAAGGTTGTTAATGTCCCAAAATGTTGGCTTACAGAGAAATAGCAACAATTATGCAACCCTGTGAATGGCAAGTGAATCAGCTACAATAGTGTTATCCAAGATGAATTAGATATTAGAAAAGCAACCAATTATGTACACCCTTAATCCTAGAGAAGACACCTGCAATTACAGTAATACCTTGGTTCACAAATGTTTCTGTTCATAAACAATTCAGTTTGCAAACAGAAGGGTGCAGCAAAATTTTGTTTGTGTTTGCGAACTTTGCACTGGGTGATGAACAAGACCACGACCATCTCTCCTGCATGAACACAAACCCAGCCATCCTCCCTAGTCACCACGGAATGAATTGACAGAGGTACCACTATGTGCCATAAACATTAAGGCAACCCAGGTATTGATGTACAACTAACATGTTCTAAATGTAACAGCTATATGTCTGTTAATGGTAGAAAAGAATTCAACAGAAATTTTAAAGAGTTAACTATCAAAAGAATAACAAAGCTTTATGGTTATACTATGAAAGATACAGAGATTATATCTAGATGGATTAGAGGAAGGCAAGAGGAAAACTTTGAAGCCTTAAACTCTATGGTATGAGAAGGAGGACAGAGAAGTGGAACAAAGGATCTTATTGGGGAACAGAAGGATTTTTTATAGGATAAGGTAAAGGTAAGAAAAAACTGGCAGGAAATAGATGAAAAGCGGGAGAAAAAATAAATTATAGAAAGTAAAAATAGAAATAATTAAAGGGAGAAAAACTAAATGAGAAAAAGATAAAAAAGAGAGCAAGAGGTAAGAAGCCAAGCTGAAGGATAAGAGAAAATATCCCAAGTTCCAGGAAACTAGTGGAGAAGAAAGAAGGGAAGAAAAGAACAGAAAAAGAAAAGAAATTCCTGTGATTTCAAATGTGTGGTTTTCTTCCAGGATCTACAATTTGGGGGCAGCGTCCAGTTCAAGACGAGTCTCTGCTTATGCTGGTGGATAAGCAGGGCATTCAGATCCCAGATATGTGCTAGATGCAGTCACCAGCAGACAGTAGGATTAGAATAAAGGCTCCAGTTCTGTGATTCATGAACCCAGAGTGATTCAAGCCGAGCCTGGCCTCTGGCTGTGGAGGTGGGTCCTGAGCACTTGAGCTTGAACCCCGGCAGTGGTGTCTTGCTGGCCTGCCCATCCATCCCTCACCGAGTCCCTGTGGGAGCTTACACTAGCAACCCTGAATGAAGCCAACCGTGTGTCCTCGAGTCCCAGGTTCAGCTGACCGCTCCTTGGAACGGCATCCAACCACTCTCCATAGGAAAAGGCAGGCGCTTGGACTCCAGCCACTCAGTAGTTGTTGTAAAACGCATCTGCTGGCCTGTTCTAGTGTTGCATTTCTCCCTGAAGCCTGTGTAGTTCCCTGCTTTCATTTTGTGTACATTCAGTCTTCCTTTCCCACAAGCCACAAGTGAAGAGCTAGGTAGAAAGTGCAAATTGTGCCTTCCATTTTCTGTGTTGTATTCTGCCTCTTAGATTTCTCTATAAGCTCCAGTTTTCCCATCAGATCCTTCCTGGGTCTCAGAGATCCACATCCCTTCTTCATTTTCTTCCCCAACTTGTTATTTTCCAGTGTCTGAACTCTGAATATCAGAGAGACTGGGTTGTTGCTGCTTACCACTTTGCCATTTGTCTGAAAATCTCCCAGATTTCTTTGGAGTCAGTCTTTTGTCCCCTCTTGTTCAGCTTTTGTTCCTTATTACTCCACCGAGGATCATTTGTATTAGAAGAACATTTATGGTCAACGTGCTACCCAACTTAGAGGCTTTGTCTATGTTGTATACCATCTCCATCTCTTCCCAGTATCATCTCCCAGTGTCAGCTGACCACTGCTGGTATCTTCATAAACCTGTGTGCCTTTAAACTACACAATATTCCCTGGCTTTTCCTACTGCATCTGTCTCACCGTCTCTTGCTGTCTCACTTCGTTATCATCATCATTATCTTTTCAGCTGTGCAACTTCCAAATGTCAATATTCTCTTGATTCAGTCTCACAATGTGTGGTCCTCTCTATATTCATTTTTTCCCCTCTGTTCTCTCCTGGCTTTAAATACCATCCATAACATCATGGCATGCTTTTAAATTCCTAATGAGGTAGTTCAGGTATCTTGACTTTTTTCCCCTGTAATGTTTTTTACTCCTTCTTAACGATATTACCACCTACCTACATGATTGAATCTAAAATTTACACTTGATTTCTTTTTCTCTCTCATTCCTTATCAGTCCACTAACAGATCTTGTCAATTCTGTCTCCAAAAACTATTTTGAAATTATTTATCTTTACCTCCAAAGGCTATGAATCCAGACCTTCTTCACTGAAGTACAGTTCGCTTCTAATAGCCATCCATCTTCAGCCAGTACTAAAGATAAAAGGCATCTCATTAGTTCCCACTTAAATCAGCTGATTGCTCATTACTTTGCCCAGCAGGTTGTACTTTCACATTTTCCTGGAATCAGATTCCGGTTCTCACTGCTTTGTAGCTGAGGAATCTCGAGCAAGCTGGTTAATTTCTCTGGAGAATAATGTGTAGGGACAAAATTAAACAGGATAATTCACATAAAACAGTTATAACTACACCAGGCACTCAGTAAATGTTCACTGTTAATATTGTGTGGACTACAGAATCCTGCATGATTAGGACTATATGGGCTAATGTTTCAAGTTGAAGATTTATTAATACCTTTCTTAATGACTTCAGAATTAGGATCTTTTTTTCTGTTCTGTGGCAAACTGTTTATTTACTTTATACTGTTTGTCATCATCTGTAATTATCTTCTCCTTGTTACTCGACTTGTTATGCTATAAACACCATAGAGAGGAGCTTGTTCACCATTATAACTATAGTACCTAGCATAGTTCTTGACATATAGTAGGAATTTATCATATATTTGTTGATGAAATATTTAGTGTATCTGACATTCTTAGCAAAACCATTGGAGATTTGTATTTTTCTCAGGTTTTATTCTTAGCTTAACTAGATATAATATTTATTTATAATGCTGTGGTCTGTTTTGTGTGCCATAGGGAGAATTTTCCTTTATAGCCTCTCTTTCAGTTTCTTATATGCAGATAAAGTTGGGGAAGAGAACAAGAATGTTAGTGAAATTTCTTTGGCTTATAAAATAGCTTTTTGCTATTCAAATAATGTACTTTTAAAGTATAGAATAACTGACTCTCAAGGAAATTTGAAGCACGGTATTATACATCATTAACATGATCTGTATTAATCATTCACCTTAGAGCTCATCCAAAGTGTATTTGTTACTGAACTACCTGAAAGACCTTAAAATACTCTTATGGAATGAATGCCACGCTAGTATTATAGGGACGTACTTCAATTATAGTTAAATGATTTGTGATTTTTAAAGTGTATTATCTTAGAGGTGTGTTATTTTAAATGTTTGTAATTAAGAATAATTTTCTAGCCAGCATATAAATAATTGGAAAACATATACCTAAACCAAGTGTGGTAGCCTGCACTGGTAATCTTAGTTATTTCAGAGGCTGAGGCAGGAGGATTGCAAGTTTGAGGCCAGCATGGGCAATTTAACAAGATTCTGTCTTAAAATTAAAAAATCAAATAGGGGCTGGGGATGTAGCTCCTACAGGCTCAGTCTCCTGTACTACAAGCAATCATTGCACCTGGGAAGGTATCTCAGTGTGAGTCTCTACATTTAATCCCCAGTTCCCAGGAGCAGGGAGAGTTGGGATGATGAGGTAGGATCTTAATAAAAACTGGAATGATTTTTTTTTCCAGATCACAGTAATTACTTGTAATTTTTCCTTGCTTTCAAAATGCAAAACTGTACTTAATGACATCATCTAACAAATATTTAATGGAGTTTTATGTATTTTTTTTACCTTGGAACTTTCAATATTTATATGTTCATGGAAATCAGTACACTGTTTTGTTAGATTCTTCTTATAAATTATCTTATTTAGAACAAAAATATTTTTAACAGAAAAGAGGGTTTTGTAGAATATTACTACAAATATTGTATTATTATAACATTGTATAAATATTGTAATATATTGTATTAGTTACCTCTTTATCCTTGGCTTACTTATTGTATAATCTTAATTATATAAAAACCTTTATTAAAATTTCAATTTTTCTATGTGATGAAAGCATTGAAATTTTATAATCTTTTGAAAATAATTATAACAAGAATCAGACTTTCAGTAAAATCATTTATTTTTCCAAATAGTTTCTACCTCTTTAGTACTTAAAAATGACTTAAATCTTCAGTTAAGCCTTAAGAAAATTATTTTTTCAGGTTACTCGAGTTGTTTTAAGTTGTGTTGTTAAATATTCTGTCTGGCAACAGGAAAGTGACTAAGACACTGCCTAACATAATACATTATCCTACATATAACTGAAAATGCAGTGACCTCTTCCCCAAAGCCTCAACAAGTCTAGAATTTTTCAAAAATCCAAGTCTTTTCTAAGAATCAAGAAAAACTCTTAGCTGTGAACCTCTGTGGAAATAAAAAGCAAGTTATATAACTCTAAAGTGCAGTGGCATAAGCTAATATTACCATTCGAAAAAAAGGGAATAGAGAAATAGAAAAGAATAAGACCAAAGCCAGACTCAAACTCCACCACAATTGCCATATACTGGCAAGTACAGGATTATGGTCTACATAGTTTGGGAAATAGCATAAATGACTCTGAATTTGCTACTTTTCACTTCACATTCATATTGCTTCACTACTGGGGAAAATTTCTGGACACCGTAGACCCATTAGAAGAGTCATTCTGGAAATTATTTTTAAAAGAAATGCAAATACTTAGTTTTTTTTTTGTTTTTTTTTTTTTTTTGAGACAGGGTCTCGCTACGCAGTTCAGGCTGGCCTTGGGCTCACTTTGTAGCCCAGGCTGTTCTTAAAACGATCCTCCTGCCTCAGCCTCCCAAGTGCCTGATTACCGGTCTGCACCAGCACACCCAGCTAGAATCTTTTTGTTTTAGTGTTAGATTTGCCTTCTTTTATGTTTAAATAAATACCGTGAAGACTTTAGCAATCCAAGTTTTTTGTACAAATGAAATCGTACTCTTTCTATGTTATCTTGGGCTGCAAATGACTTCTCAGTATCAAACTATTCTTTTTAATTTTATATACTTTTTCATTCTTAGGAGATTTTACGATGATGGAGCAATTGTCTTGGGTGAGGAAGCAAATATGCTAGCTGGCATGCTGCTTGGGCTCAATGCTATTGATTTCAGGTACATAGTATTTAACTAAACGAGATAAGTTTCTATGTTATTCTTCCTCTTACTAATTTCTGCTCATAATTTCTCAGTGTTCATAGTAAAACAGTTGGATGTCAATGCTTGACTCATATTGTTCCCTTCCAAATCAGGTTGTTTTCTAAATGAGTTTTCTCTTAGAAAAGAGATGGTCTCAAACTGAAGGAACCACCAGGCTTGCTCATTAGCTTGGGTGAAATGAAAGCTTAGACTGCATCTGCATTGTATGGCCACCAGGTTCTGTGCTGCCAGCATCGAAGAAAGGTTTTAGACCTTTCAGCTACTGCTTTTAAATGAAAAGAAATGGACTAAAAATAGATTCCAAGGATGGAAAGTTCTTGCTTCCTTATGTATTGAGGAACATTCTGGCAAACTATGTTGGATATCTTACATTGTATTATTTGTCTAGAATATAACATTAATATTTGCTTTTATTATCAGCAAGATGAATTGGTTTCAGACTAGGATAACAAGTACTAAAACTAGCCATTGTAAGTTCTATCTAGATTTATAAGCATCTTTTTCATTTCTTTAGTTGATACCAGATTTTATGTTACATTAAAGATAACAGGTGTAAGCCAGGTGTGGTGGTACATGCCTGTAATCCCAGCACTCTGGGAAGTTGAAGCAGGAGGATCATGATTTCGAGCCTATCTTGAGCAATTTAGAGACTGAGCAAGACCTTGTCTCAAAATAAAAAATAAAAAGAGTTTCTGAGGTATCTCAGTGGGAAGGTGCTACAAAAATAACATAAAATAAAAGTTTGTTTATAAGAAAACTAAAAGAATGAATGAAAGATTATATTTTTATTGAAATAGAGGGTTTGAAAATTCAAGATTATAATATTAACAAAATCAGACCTAAATGACTTTAGGTCTTGAATTTAAAAATCATCCATTTTCACTGAAGGTGTCTTTTATCTAGTAAATCATTTTTCCAAACATTATTTATAACTTTTTTCTGATTTAATAAACTAACATTAATTTGTTTGATTTTTAGGATGAACTTGATAGATAGCTCTTTTTGATCCCTGTAAGCTGGCTGACTTTTTACATGGCATGTCCTTGACTTTGTCTAAATTCTCTGAAACTTGATTTAATTTGTTCGTTGTTTTCGGTTAACAAAACAAAACACCTGGAATAAAGATGCTAACTGTTGATTTATTGTAAACCATTGACACTGTGCAATCATGTGAAAGCAAGTATTTTAAAGATATATTAGTAATGTTTCTGCAAATTAAGGAAAGCCCATGTAATGTTGTCACTTTAATTACATGCTTATTCAAGTCTGGAAAATATCAATATTAATACAGTGGAATAAGTATTTAAGCAAGCAGACTTCTGAAACAAGCTAGAAGATGGCAGTTTAGTGTATTTTTTCCTTTGAAAGACCATCTTATTTGTATGCCTATAAGATGTTCTATTTTTTTTTTTACATTTTATTCAACATATAAGAGATTAGTGGCTATGATACTTAGAAGACAATGTTACCAGCTCCGGAAGAAAGATGAGCATATATGAAAGGAAGCTCTTTCAGCACCAGCTATGGAGTTGATATCGTTTCCCAAACACAGACTACTCTGTGGTGCCTAGTGTGTGGACCCGCTCACACTTCAGTGCACATCCAGCCCATACATGTACTTGCCACATCAGAGTTCTTCTGAGCTCCCTCCACCCCTGAAATGATGGGGTTCTCCTGGGGCCAGTTTATGTTCTCCTCTTACAGGAACCTGTGCTCCTATGAAGACAGCCCAAAGGAAGCACTGGGTCAGCTTTAGCTTAGCCCAAGCTGGGCTCCTAAGCATCCCCTCAAGCAGATAAACCAGTGAGCTTATTTATTAGAACTAGAGAAGTCTGAGAATGTTGCAGAAACATTATTGTGTCCATACATGTATAGAAAATCCTTCAGGGAAACTGCTTGTATCTGACCCTCTCAAAATGAAGACCTGGACATAAGAATGTTTGATGATGCATGTGACCTACTGGAAAATACATATGTCTGCAGTACTCACATGACCAACAAAAATGCATAATATTCTGCAATCTAATTTACATTTTTATGTGATTTAAACAATCTTTAAGTTTTTTGTTAACGTTACCCTTAATCTGATTTTTCCCTGTCACATAAATTGGTTGGTTTGTGCCACTCTGACTCACCACTCTACACGTGAGATGGTAAATTTTACATTTTCTAAAACCATGGGGAAGACATTCTGAAACTTTAGAACATGAGCCTCACTGGCACTTTCCATTTGATCATAAGTGCTCCTAGTAGAAGACAATCCAAAGTTTCGAAGACAGAGTCCTTCAGATCTTCAAAAGTTTAAGCCTCTCTTCAGAGATAGTTCCACCTATAGTCCTGTCCTCCAGTTCCTATCAGGGCAGACGCACAGGTCCTCTCCTGAGGAGTGAGCTGCTGTTTGCGAATGAAATCCAGGTAGAGTTATTCATGAGCCCTGCCAGCCTCATAGTTTCCAGCTTTCCTTTTGCCTATGGCATGACGTAAACCAGTTATGGTGACCATAAGTGACAAGAGTGAACAGGGTAAAAAGGGAGATGTTCTTTTTTTAAAGTGACATCTATCTAGAAAACATTCTTTATTCTTTTAACAATAGAAATTATAAAACTATAGAACCTTTTTTTGAATGTTCCGTCATTTAAAGTTAACCAAGAGCTAGATTTCCTTTCTTGGCTCTACCTAGCTCACTGCATGATCTCGGGCAAGTCACTTGATCTTTACCTTATTACTATGATGGGAAGGGCTGACTGGAGGCAGGATTTTCAGCATCCTTATAGGTCTAAGGTGCAGGCCTTTGCAACTCTTATTTTCTAATCCTTCACATCTTTCATCACCTGAGAACTTGATTCTAAGTGTGAAAAACAAGTAGTCGTCTGAAAGTTCTCTAGTGACATCCTGAAAGTCTGGTAGAGACCAAGATACTATCAGACAAGCTTGGAACCGATTTCTCAGCAAATTTTACTTTTGCTTCTTGATAAATTATTATGTAACAGTGTATTTGTATGATGCTTTGTCATTGCTATTGAAAGTAGAATATTTTTAAGGATTTTTTGGGAACAAGTAACAAATTGTAAGCAAAAAGAAATTCCTCTGAAATGGGATGAACAATGTTCGGCAAAAAAAAATAGTTTTTAACATTTAAACATTTGATGCAATGTTTATGTACTAATATGGAATGTTTACTGTCTGTTTTCTTAGCTTCTGTCTAAAGGGAGAAGGTTTGGACGGCAGCTTCCCAGCTGTAATAGACTACACTCCATATTTGAAGTTTACACAAAGGTATTTGCCACTTTGAAATGTGTTGTGAAATCTTAACTCATAATTGAATGTGCTTGGTACAGTGTTCATCTAGGTTAAGCTACTTTTTATAAAACATTTGTTTTGGTTTTAGAAATGATTAGTATATAAGTTCCAATTGTGTTTTTGTGTTTATATAACTATATACATTTTGCATAATTACAATCAATATATTTTTTACATATAAAAACATTTGTATTGCTGTAGTTATTATAGAATAATAATAACTGTAATTGCTCTGAAATAGTTCATTGGATTTCAAAACTATAATTCCTGTTTAATTATTTTCCATTTTATCTCCATTATAAAGAATAATGAATATCATCATGCACATCAATTTTCCTTCTGTTTCTATTATAATTTTTCAGTTGTTTTAGATAAATCAATGAACAATTTGATGATGCTTTAAAAGTATATGTTTGTAAAAGAGATGTACTAATTCATCCTACTACTAATATTGTATGAGGTTTCAGGATTCCCCAGTTTCATTAATGTTAAAAGTTAATCAAATGAGCCAGGCCCAGTGTGCATATCTGTAATCCCAGCTACAGTACTTGGGCGGCTGAGGTAAAAAGATAATAGATTTGAGACCAAATTGTACATTTTCATGAGACTCTGTTTCAAAATAAAAAATAAAAAGGAATAGTAGTATGCCCTAGTAGTAGAGCACCCATCCATTCAATCCCTAGTACCATAAGAAATGAAAGAAATAAGGAAAGGAAGGAAGGAGGGAAGGAAAGATGCTATGGATGAATCTGAGGACTACCTGAAAAATTGATCCTCTGAATGTACTCTGTATGTACTTCTAAAGTTATAATCAAGCTTAAGGTAAGATGTTGTATGTGTGTCTGTGTGAAAAGGATATATATATGTTATATATGGGACATCACACATGCATGAAAAATGCATTTATTGAATACCTAATGTCAGAAAGATATTTTGCTAGGTGTTAGGGATATATAGATGTTAAAACTAGACGGACTCAAGGAACTTCTGAAGGAGCACAATCTCTGAAGAAAACCATTATTTAATAAAAGAAATCACTGTTATTTCAGAAGTAGGAATTTGATTTTGACTGGTGGGGAAGAAGCAGGAATAGTACATTATGACACTAAGATTTCTAACTTAAGTTAGAACATCCATTGGGAAAAGGAGTGATTCTTATTAAATTAAGTCTACAAAAAAATAACCAAGATTTATTTCTTTTTTTTTCTTTTTTTTATTTTATTTAAAGAGAAGAAAGAAAAACAAAACAGCATAAAGGGTAGCAACAATACAGAATTCCAAGGAAAAAAGGAAAAGAACAACAACAAAAAAACCTAAGAGATTATTACTTGACAAATTACATACTGACTTCTTGGAAATAATTGTTCAAATTAGAAAGTTAAAACATGTAAAGTAGACATTCAAACAGTGAGTGTGTTAACAGTTCTGTTCCACGATCTGACAAAATAAACGGCAATATGGTCATCCATCTTACCCACTCAAATATACATTCAATTATAGCAAAAGGGTAAAATTAAACACAACAAAACAGAACAAAGCGGATCACAAAAAAACAATGTAAGGGACATAAATTCCAAAACTAGACAATTGGAGATATTCACTCTCTATCGTATTGACTCTTGTTTTCTTCCAAATAGTTGTCCATATTGTCACATACAGGGAATTCACATGAAACAACATAGTATGGAATTGATCTGAGCAGGACGAGGAGGGCATTTCAGGTGTTCAAGACCAGACAATAGGGAAGCTGAGAATGGCTGTCATAGTGTCTCTCATTCTCCAAGAAACAGCTGTCCATACCTTCTTGTGTGTTGAACTTAAACAAAACAAAACAAACTAAAATCACTTTGAACAAGGAATGATAATTTTGCTGGATTACACATCATGACACTATGGAATCAGCACTGGGTACTGTAGTGTCTCTTTTTCTTCAAAGTAGTTGTTCATTTCAACATGTGTTATATAGTTGGTTCTCATAAACTGTTTATAAACTCTACACATGCATGAGTCTCTAAATGTATATCTATCCTTTGTGTATTAGAGGTAAAAACATAACAAAGCAAGATAAAACAAAACAATTCCTAGAAAAGCATGAAGCAAAAAAGTCATATATAACTGCAATACAAGGTGATCTACAATGGTTACCATGATGTCTCAGCAGTATATAACAACATTAATAAAAACAAAGCATTGGAGACATTATAAGACTTCAAAAGCAAGTAATAATCAAACCAGAGTGGGTATCTTAATGAATC
>PVJX010025897.1:0-26436 GCA_004027295.1 Dolichotis patagonum | reverse complement strand
CATCTTCCAAGTCATTAAATTATTATTCCCTTGTTTCTTGTTAGTTTTAAGAGATCATTCTTTTCACAATTGCTACCTGAAATCCTATTTTCAAGGTCTAAAAGTCTATCTTTGATTTGTTTCAAGTGGTTTGCTAGGTTTCACTGGAGTTTTTAATCTCCTGGATATCTCTTTGAATCTGTTTAATCGATTGTAATTCTTTCCTATATTGTTCATTCAAGGTTTCCATCATTTTCCCATGCTTCTTTCTCTCTTTTATCTATTTTTTCCTTTATATATGCTTAACAATTCTTTCATTATGTTTGTCATTTCTTCTTTTACCCAAAATATTATTTTAGATCTGATTGCTTTTACAACCTCATAAAGTTGCTTCTTTACTTCAGTAGCTATCCTTTCAGAAAATTTACGTGTTGAACATCCAATTTCTTTAATGTCTGTATCACCTAGACTAGTTCTGTGGGCTGGAGGTATAAGATTACCTTTTGTTCTATAGTCTTGACATTTTCCTGGGTTGTTCCAGACAAGCTGGTTGCGGGTTCCCAAGCATTTCCCTCATTGGCTGCCTCTCCACAGTGTAGGGAAATTGGCCAAGCACCTGGGATTCTCTTTGGCTATGTTCCCCAGGAGGTGGTGGGGTGTGGGGCGTGCTTCTCCAGGCCTGTGCAGCTACTCTGATGCTTGTGATTGTGGCAGGCACATGAGGGCTTGGCTGGCTGCTTCTCCCAACCTGCACTGTCTACTAGTCACTGATGGCAACCTAAAACATTACATTTTAAAGTGATTTGTTAGATATCTTATTGGGCATTGTCTTTCCATTTTGTGGTAAATTATATCACAGAAATCGACTTTTGCTGGTAAGGACTGAACTTTCCCTGAATGCAGGGACAGTCTCACTAAGAAGAATTGGCTTTGCTTTTTCATCTCCCCTACCTCCTGCCATCATCATTTATTCTCAGCCCTTCTTCGGCCTGCTCTAAGATCAGAAACATTGACCTTTGGTAATATGTCACTCAAGTCCCTTGTCTGTAAGGTTTTTCATGGGCACGGTCATGGTTGAACATAGGAAGGTATTTAGAAGATGGGAAAAAAAGAGATCTTGATACCACCCCGCTGACTTTGTTGTAAATTGCACTGGATGCTGCTCCTCAAAGCTCCACCTCTGCAATGACTAGAGTTAAGTTTCAACTTGGTTGGCTTTGAGATCCTCCCTGTCCCAAGGACTTGTGGAGCACTTTTAGGGTTTTCTTGGTGGGTCCCTCAGACTTGGCTTTTGGAGTCTGTGTCTAGTCCCATATCTCTTCATCTGTAACACTGTTATGTTCTTAGAGTCTGTTCTGACTCTAAGCTTGTCATGAACTAAGCCTTTCTATTCTCTTCTGCCATGATATTTCTGTCTTAGAATGAGCTGCCTGAAACTGGAGTCAAAGTGAGCCTCTCTTATTATCTTGCAGGTGTCAGATATTATATTTCAGTGTCTGGTAAGGTGATTAATATAGAAAAACTAGTAAGGGAGAAGTAGTATTGTTGCTGTAATTGTACCGAGCTATGGAGTTTAGAAGACTTTGGAACTGGTTTGCAGGAAGAGTTTGGAAAAGTTTCCAGACATAGTCTAGAGATGTATTATTATGCTGTCAGTAGAGCCCAACAGGTGATTCTGGTCAGTGCTTATCAAACAGAGTGCCACTATGAGCCGGACAATAAATTCCAGGCTCAGAAAATTTCACATTGGCACATGGACTTCACTGGTAGTTGAAGTAGAATCCATATGTGCTCTGGTATAGAATTTGCCTTCATTGTACTCATGTCTGGGTACTGCAGGAGACTGAAATTAAAGGCAGTAGACTAATAAATCTGGTAGAGGAATTTCAAGGCAGCTCAATATTCAGGCTGTGGTATGGGAAACAGCAGCTACCTTAATCCAGATTTATAAAAAGAATCAGGGAAATATGGAAGAGAACAAATATTTGAACAAGTTAAATTTTGGCCCAAAGGAAACTATATGTAAAGTTGGAGCCAAAAGGATGTAGTTGCTGGAGAGATACCACAACTGAAAAGAAACTAAATATTTTATACAAGGCCATCCATTCAGCCATACAAACATTCAATGGACTCTAAAGCTATGATCCAAGACAGTTCAACTATAGATCAAATCATGGCAGCAGACTTTTGCATCATCCATGCGATGCTTGTTTTACCAATATGCAGAATGTTGTACAGCCAGGAAAGATTTCATCCACATTTCCAAGAAAATCCTGGGAAGCCAGGAAAGGAAAGCTAGTTTATGGGGCTCTGTAATAAAGTCAAAGGTGCAGTTGTGACTCCAGAAGTTCAGAGATGTCAGGAACATGGAGAGTCCGCTGAGGAAAGCTACACACCGTGAGCAGATCCAGTCCAAGAGATAGGCCATGTGAAGTGGAGCTAGCAAGGCCATCAGGATGGGGCATGATGGAACACTGATCCTACCACAATGTGCCCTGCCTGCTGGACAGAGATCTAGAGGACTTACTGTTTGTTTACTGGGTTTCAAACTCTTTCCGGTCTGATAGTTTTTTATCTCCTTATTCCTTTCTTTTGATTGAGAGCAGTTATTTTATGTCATTGTAGCTTGGGATTATGTATTATTTTATAGTCCTTCACAGCTAGCTGTTTGACTTGTGTCTCAAATCAGATTTGGAATGTTTAAGTCCAATGACTTGGGTTTACTCAGAAACTGATAAAACTTTGGAGAAGGGATCATTGCCTCTCTGGTTGTACACTGAACAGATGTACTATGTTAAATGGAATTATGAACTTGCTGTTGCCTTAATTTGAAGATTCAGTATGTTTTATAGAGATGTGTTTAGGCAACAAGTTGAAGGAGATAGAACGTGATTAGTGTGACGTTTCAATCTTATTGGCTTTGGACTCTTCCCTGCACTGAGCAGAGATGTAGTGCACTAGTAGTTGTGTCCAGGTGGTCTCTGGAGGCCTGGCCTTGCAGTCTCTATCTCCCTTGTCTGTTCTTCTCTGACACTGTTTCCCTGTTCTGCTTCCTTCCTGCCAGGACCTAAGCCTGCTTGCTTCACCATGTGTTCCTCCATGATGTTCATGCCTTGGAGCCAGCAGAATTGGTCAGAATTCCCTAAACCAAAAGTCACATTTAATCTCCCCTTGTTTAACTTGTTGAAGTCATTAGGTATTATGTTCCAGTAATGGGAAACCCTACTGATAATAGTCTCTCACTATAGCCCAGTGCCAACGTTCTTCTCTTGCCTTGCTAACTCAAAATGGCTTGTATTATTAGTAATGTCTGGCTATCTTTCTATCTGTGTGGTTTTTTAAGTTTGGTCACATGCACATAGGTTGACTCTTTCCTAAAATCTTTTCTTCTGAAATGTATTTAGTTTCCTTATAAAAATCTGCATCTTTCAAATCAGAAAGCCTTCTTTCTAATTGTTGCTTAACTCTTATTACTTGTGCAGATTAAGTAAGCTAGAAATTCAAGTACTGTACATTTGCCTAAACGCATATGATAATAAAAGGAAACTTAGAGTGGTCCTAAAAAGGCTGCATGAACAAACAAATGTTAAATGCTTTACACAGAGCTTAGCACTTATTATTCATTGTAAGAAATGTTGTTAAGAAAAGTAAAACAAACATTAGGTATATTTCCATGATGGCTATCTATCAAGTAAAATACCATAATTCTTCTTGTGTCCTGAGTAGGTAAAAATAGAATGATTCTAGTATTCTCTACATCTATACTAATGCATCTCTCAACTAGAGAAAGGAGTTTTAGGGCTGGGGATTTAGCTCAGTGGCATAAGTGCTTGCCTTGTAAGCATGCAGTCGAGAATTTGATCCCCGGTACCAAGAAAGAAAGAAAGAAAGAAAGAAAGAAAGAAAGAAAGAAAGAAAGAAAGAAAGAAAGAAAGAAAAAAAAAAGGAGTTTTAGGTCAGTGTTGCTTGTCACTGGAATTCTTGGGTGCAGCAACACTTTCCAACAAAGAAAGCATGACGGTGAGCTGATATTTCTACCAGAGATTTTGTATATCTTGTTTAAAAATTACATTCAATAATACCATATTACATAACTTTCAGATTTTTAAATTACCATTTGAATTAATAGCTTAAATTCTCAATTTTATTGCCATATTTGTATCTCATATTTGAGAGAAATATTACTCATTTTTGTCTTAAAATAACTAGGAAGGTACATTGAAATATTGCTTAATCTCAGCACCTACATTTTTGTTGTAAATTACAAAAATGACTGAGAATAATTTACTTCTTAGTTGAGACCATTCACCTGAAATGAAATGCAAATATATTGCATAAAAATAGATGAAGCTTATAGTGCAAAGAGAGTTAGAAAAATAGGACATATACATGCTGCCAGCACCAAAGTTTGTAGGTGATCGCAAAGTCTGAGAAAGACTACATTATGTAGTTGCCAAAAAGGCAGGGGAAAAGAAAGTGCTGTAAGGAATGTATCCATTCCTCTCAAGCCGTCCGTCTCCACTGGATCAATAGCTCTTCCAACCATGGGACATTCAAGCTTTCAGCTTGAGAAATTGAAGTTCTCAAAATAAGTCAGGGTTGCAACACAAGTCCATCATGGTGTGTCATAGAAATGAAATGAGTTGTCTCCTGCTCGATGGATGACTGACATCAAACCAGGAGGAAAATAAATGAGACGAGATTTTGAAAAGTTGTTTTGGGGAATTCCATAGAGAAACTTACATAAATGGGTCTGTTCTCTGATTAAACAACTTGCATGACTCCCATCACAATAATGAGAATTCCACAGGATGGCTGAGAAACAGTGGGGATAGGATTCCCAGGAGAACTGTTTATTGCTAGGATGCTTTTATGAAATTTCTGCACAAGAAAGCCAAAATTTATCAGACTAAGTGTTTGATGACCAGCATACACCCAAAAATCAACAAAATGCTAAATAAGCAAAGGTGAAAATGAGTGAGTTCAAATACAAAGCAATAATATGGATCTTATATAATGACCAGAGCAACACACACTGGCAGTGGTCTAACCTGTAAAACAAACTTGTAAGGGGAAAAAACAATCAAAGGCTGTTCAACACATGTCTGTGTTGTACAGCTGAAAAAACCCCTGTAGAGCCAACGCACAAGCCAGTGAAATCAATGCTTTGTGCAATTGCTTACTGAGCTTCATGTTGATAAAAGAAAAAAAAAAAACTGCAAGTTTGTTGTCCATGCAACAAGTTCTATAGCCACTCTATTATTCAAGATTTCAAAGTGATTGGACCGAAAATATCTTCTATTAGTGCATACAGAGGCTCTAGATATGTTGGACAATTGCAAACTACAATGCCTTAATTGCACTGTGTATTTTTTCTTTAACTTTTCCCTGGAGTGAGGAAACTGCAGTGGGAAGCAATGAATACCCCTGGCCTCAAAGGTGCAAGATATCAGACTCATAGGTCAGGCAGCTGCTTTGCCTCAGATCTGCTCAGTCATTCTGTCTCCATTAGCAACCACGTTCAGTATAACACTAGAGACACTGGCTGGGAGACTAGGTGATTGGATGTCATCTTACTAAATCCTTTTGTGTTATTATTAACTCAGTCAGTTCATCTTTAGAATGGGCCATTTTCCCCTTAAACATGATGGCAAGGGACTCTGGATCTTCTCAGATTGGTAAAATGATTGGCAGGGAATGTAAGGATTTAACCTGAAAATATTAATGTATAGGAATTCCCCTCCTCCATGTGCCTGCTGAGCAAAAATCATGGGCACCATGATGAATGCTGTGCAACTATGCAATGTTTCCTGAATTAGCATTCACTCTGTTATCAAATATATAATTTTGCACAGAATTCTTGAAACATATACAGCATTTACTTCAGCGTAGCTTGAAGTACAGCTGTAAATTAGTGTTCAGAAAATTGCAGTTGGAATATAATGGAACGTAGTTGGAAACATATGCTAGTAACTTTATCTCCTCTATGTGTCTGCAGATGGGATTGCATACATGAAAACATGATATGTAAGAAAGCTTATAGGACACTGTTAAGTATTTTGTTTATTAATGGATATTGGAGAAGGGAAATTTTTGCTATTCTCTTGATCAACGTAAAGCAGATTAGTGACTAACTTGTTCTTAAAAGTGACTTCCTCTCTCTCTCCCTCCATCTCTTTCTTTTGCTTTCTCTTCCCTTCCTCTGTCTTCTTCATAGTATGCAGAAGTAAATCTTTTTTATTCTGACACTTCTCCACTGATTAGTACAATGTTAGCATTACAGAGAATTTGACATTATGTTTCAGATACTAAGTTGATACCTATAAATTTAAAGGTTTGAGCATTCTATATAAAAATAAGTGTTCACTGTTGATATTTGAGTCCCTGTATCCACTTCTTAACTCATCAATTCATTTCTGCCTTGTTCATGGACACATTACACTATAATATTTAAAATATTAATTTCAAAATACTAGCTTCTGATATTCAAAATTCTACCATTTAATTGTTTGGTTAGCTAAAATGTTGGACATGGTCTTTTCTTCACAGAAATAGTTTCACACTGCTGCTGGGCTTTGTTTAATTTCAATATATAATTTCCTTCTCTAAATTCATGAAGGAAATTCAGCACTGTGTTCTAACTTTAGTGAGTGACTTCACATTGTTATTTTAATTTGGACATTGGCAAGGGGTAGCTAGGAAAGAACTGCAAAAGAATAAATGCTAGCATTTGTCATTTGGTGAGATAAGAAGAGATAGCTGGTCTCGCAAGGTAACTCAGTACTTGTGAGCAGTGTTTTAGACTTCCTCTAAGCAAGAGAAATTAGCCTTATATTGAGAAGAGAAATCATTTTAGGAATGTGAATTAACTCTTGCTATTTTAATTTACTTAACCAAAGTGGTTTCTCTCTTGTAAGTGTAGTGTATTAGATATGAGAGATTTGTCATCTCAGTGAAGCCACACATTGTTATCTAAATCTGTACTATCTGAAAAAACAATTTTTCACTTTTCAGGATGCTCCTTGGATCTTCTAAGAATCTTGCTTTGTGAAACTCATAGTGTTCTTTGAAACTGTTCTTCTGATTCCCTTGGCAGGTCTTATTACATGCAGGAAAACATCAACCTCAATTATGGTTTGTATCTGAAAAATGTTACTGAGAGTGAATTGATCTAAAAGGAAGAGCAAAATTTTGCCATTGAAATTTATGATTTCACTTTTTAAAAGCTTTGTGAAAAAAATGCATTTCTCAGCATTGTTTTTTTTTTACTCATAGGATTTTTAAAGTACAATGGAACTTACAGTATCAAAAAAACTTTTTATTTTATTAGTTTATGTTTGCTACACATAGTTACATTCATTTTAGGGAAACAGTACATAATATTATATGTAATATTTTGCTCATTTTGAGACTTCTTCCCTCCCTATCATCCCACCTCCCTACTTCCTCTTCTCCAAAACAACTACATTTCAAGTTTTCCAGCCTAAATTGATTATTTTTTTTAATCTTTTAATGAGTACAACTTGTTAGTACTTCTTAAATCTTTTTCATTCAGGGGATGATCTTATTTGGTGTTACCATTTTTATATTATTTCTACTTTGCCAGTTTCCAATAAGGATTTCAGCTTGCTATATAATACTACTCCCTTACTTGTTCCCTGTATCACTTTTAAAGTTGATACTTGCTTTTTGCTTTTCTTAGCAACTCCAGACCTTTTCAGCATCCCCAGAATGTTTCCTGTGCTCTGCCCCCATAAGATGTTTTTGGTTTGCTTCAAATATCGTTCTTCTTTTTCTCACTCTCCATCCCCTTTTTTTCTTCTCAATTCTACCAGGTCCTGTGTGTTGGTCACTTTTTTTTATGAGAGTAAAAAAATCCAATAAAAATGATACAGAAGGGGGCTGGATATTTAGCTCAGTGGCATAAGCGCATATCTTGCAAGTGAGCTATCATGAATTAAATCCCTGGTACCGATAAAAAAAAATGATACAGAATTTCAAAACAAGATGGTAGAAAATTAACAATGGTTATTATGTTGCATATTGTGCATATTGTTGTCTTTAAAATAATTGCTCAGATTACCAGGTATAGGCACTTTTCTTTCATAGCTGAGACAAAATACCCAATGCCTAAAATTAAGCAACGAAAGGCTTAATGCAGTTCACAGTTTGTTTCAGTTCATACTCATGCAGCTCCAAGACAGAGTGGCACATTGAGGTGGGCAACAGTTTACAGTGGCAGAAGAGAGAAAAAGCAAAAAGAGCCAAAAGGGGAGTCTCTTTCTCTCCCTTATATCATATACAGGTTATCTGCCCCAGAGTGGGTGTATCACTCACACCCATAATCCCAGCATTAGACAATGAATTAATCACAAACTCGAGATGCCCACCCCCATGCTACATGAGGGGGAACATCTAGCCACAAACCATAACATCTTGTTTCCCCATTTTCTCATACACTTCAGAAATATTTCTTTGATCTTTTCCCATCTATGATGTGAATATCTTGGCCACACACTTCCTTTTGAGATCCTTATATCACACACATCCTCTATTTTGATATTTAACTGCTTGCCTCCCCAAATAAACAAGGAGCCCCTTCGGGGAAAGAATTAAATGTTCCAGGCTGACAGCAAACTCATTTGCAGAGAAGCTAGCCTACAGTACTTTAACATAAACATTTGCTAACTCAGTGAATGATAACTGTACCCACTTCCTAGACCCACCACTTTTTCACTGAATCTTGTCCATTTTAATAACGTTAACTAATCAGATTGTCAGTGATCTTTAGAAGACAGTAACTTCCTACCTAAATGTATCAAAGGAAGCTTTCAACATAGGAAAAGCTCAAGAATATTTACTCAATTCACTCCAAATTGATATTTTCCCTTAGACTGATTTTCTGGTCATGTAAAAATTTTCCAGATCTTATTATCACAATTTTAAAAATTATTTTTACTTTAAAAAGTAAAACAGAAAAAAGGATAGAAATGATATAGAATTTCAAAAGAAAAGAAAATTAACACTAATAAATATAATGCATATTGTTATCTTAGAAGGAGTTGTTTAGGCTACAAGATTTAGGCATAAAAAATGATCCAACAATGAAAGCACAAAATGTTCTTTTTGATGAACTACCAGAGATTAGTAGTATAGTTATCTATCTTGTATATATACAAGTACATATATATATATATATATATATATATATATATATACCTATATAATCTTTTCGCATTTTCCTTTTCTCCCTTCCCCATCCCAGTTGTTCTTAAGTAATAGAGTCCACTCTGATCTTCATATTTAGAAATGATAATTAATGTAGTGATTATGTAAAATCATAAGTTAAAGGGGGAGAATTAATAATTTCTCTTTCACAATTGTTCATAATCAAGTTAGAATTTCAAGTTCTACTGGGTATTTTCTTTTAGTTGTTTTAGATTGCAGTAAGATGAAGAAAGTTGCAGGGAGAGAGACATCATGGTTACAAGGTAAAGAGTTAAAAAATTTGGACAGTGTGTGAATTATTATTTTTTTTGCACTTGTCTTTGTCTGAAAGATCCTTGTCCAGGGGATCAATTTGTCATAAAGAAGATAATCTATATATACTTTGCAGAAGGTACTATAGCTCTTAACTCTGCATTTAGCTGATTCAGCTCCCATACAGACTACTTTGACCTCAGAAATATTCTCTGCAAACTGTCCTTCTGTTCACTCCAATTTGTACTGCCTAAATGCTTACTGCTGAGAGTCCCTCTGGCCATTTTGAAAGGTGTTTCATCACACCACAGTAAACGTGAAATACTGATATACTCAAAATGACACACACACACACACACACACACACACACACACACAGAACAGCTGGGTATCAACACGGGACTGGACAGGAGCATTTGTTACACTTTACTCTTATACCACTGTCCACCTTTGGCAAAGAGGACCATAAGTGTTCCCCGCAGTATATGCCGATCAATACCACAGGAGAGTTAAATTAGACCTCAAGTGAAGCACACATCTACATTGGCTGAGATACCTTCAAATCTAAATACCTTCTAAAATCCCTGGAAAATTTACATATTTCCAGTAAGTTAACCAGTAATAGAGTGAAATGAGTGAGAAAAACACAGCTGTCTAGTTTGTATCTTGCATCTGTTTCAAACAAATCTCATGCCATATTTTGCCCTTGTAGGTGTTTTACTATAAGTCTAATAGTCTTTGAGTTTCTCAGCTTGGAAACAATAATTGAATAGGAACATTCACTGAGGAAAATAAAATTTCATTACATCTGTGAATCTGACAAATTCTCCAGTTATTATCAATTTTTTATATGCTGTAGCTCAAAACTTCTAAATCCTGAGAATGAGTTGAAAAACAGATGAACTTTTAATAACAGAAAAGCTATCATATAAATTATTTGTTAACTGCAAGTTGCTGAGTCAAAGGTAAGTATAGGTGACGTGGACAATTCTTTCCTCTGAATTAGTATACCATGTTATTTTACATTTCTTTCACATATTATCTGGAAGGCATTTATAGACTGCACTATTGACTCCTTTTTTTCTCCCTGTATTCAAGATTCTAATCGGTCCTTGAACTTGCAATTTTTTCTGCCTCAGCCTACCAGAATGCTGAAAATATTTAATTTAAATTTGTCCTATTTTGTGCTTTGTGAATTTTTTACACAGACAATGCATGCTTCAGTTTGGTACTCTAACCTCCATTTTGTATTCTCATTATTTTTCACACACAAAAATTCCTGAAGAATTCTCCAAGCTTCCATTCAAAATAAATATTACAAAGACTGTTTTCCTCTGACTTTCTGTAGCGATTTCTTCTTCCAGTCATACTAAAGAGTAAAACAGGCCTCTAAGTGGATCAAATTTCCCAGAGTGGGGAAAAATCAGTATTAGAATAACCTTGGTAACTGATCTAACTTAATTGTTAATGAGGAATTCTTGAGAAAACCTACACATTTTTCAAGTCTGACAAGAGCTACTGAAAATTGACCCAGTAGGTTGTTTTCAGCGATGGCCTCGTACATGTTTAAGGTCTAGCTTTTGGGGTGGGAAAACATACACCTGTTTGTACTTTTTATAAATTTTTGTGGTATGGATATGTCTACTGGACATATCTACTGGATGGATTTTAATGTTTCAGTGATGCCACTAAATTAGAAACAGAAAGAGAAGCCCATATTCAGTATACGTACCATCTTCCGACTTACCTCAACCCCAACTTTATGACTCACCAATAGGAAAATGTATACTTTAAATTTCCAAATATCATTTCTCCATATTTGAGAATGGTTGGCTTGTTTTTTTGTCACTGAGTCATAATTCAGAAGTAGTAACTAACTCAAGGATAAGCCTGATCTGTATAGGGTGAATGTTTGATGCAAGATAAATTAATACTATTCATGTTTTTTGTTCCCAAGAATACACATGACTATCTCATATCTCAAGCATCACTGACAGGATCATGACAGCCTTACCATAAACACCCACTTTAAAACTACCAATAGGTAGTTTGGTACTTTTAATGCATTTAAGCTTCTACTATTGGCCGGAACACTTGTATTTTCTAAAGTTAACTAACATTTTTACTTACTTTTTATTAACTCTATCCTATCTATTTCTGAAAGCTTCCTGGTTTCCCTGCTTTGTTCTCATGTGGATCTCTTGTATCTAGAGGTAAAACTGGAATATAATAAGTGATCAATGAATATTTGTTGAATGGTAGGTGACCTCTGATGAGAAGAAAAAAATCTGTAATAATTATGAAGAATTTTCTTTCAGTAGATAAAGATTCAAAAGAAATCATGGGTGCTCATTGCGCAATGCATTTCAAAATCTATTTAGATTCATTGATAATCGTTAGATTTGGTTTCATTTAAAAACCAAACATGTTCCAATCAAGTGATTTTCAGGCTTTTTATAAGCCGTTTGAAAACCTCAAAAGGTGGGAAAGAGAGAGAAACAAGGCATGGGGCTCAAATTTCTACTCTAACTTCATATAAAGATTATGCATTTATTAGGCCCTGATGGTAAATTTGAGGATGGAGGAAAATGGGAAAGGTATGACATAACAGTTCACTTAAATAAAATATTTCTTTTATTTAATCGAATACCCTCATGTTCAAAACATAAATTTTTTTTCTAGTTCTAATCATTTATCTTTTTATACTTAATCAGCTGAAAAACAAATCTTCTTGTCCTTCAGAGTAGAAAACAAGAAACTTGTCTTACAGAATGTTAGAAGCCAAGGGCAAAAATCTTTAAATAAACTCTTCTCTACTTTTCTAAAATATGAAATGGGTTTATGATGTACTTGACCATAAAACTTTAAAAATGGTTTTGAAGCAAATCATAAATATGATTTAATAGAATATGTTTCAAATGGGAGTTGTGGTCTAAAAAAGACAAAGTAATCTGCCACCGAACAAGTATGGAAGGGCACCATTGTGCGTTATGAAGCAGGTGGAGCCCTTTGCTTTTCCCTTGTAAGCAATTTGAATCCAATTTGTGGCAGCAAGTGCAGCCTCTCCGGGATCAATAGGGTGCATTGAGCACGGCTGACACACTACACCTGATCCAGGGCCAACCTGGCTGGGGACCTATTAGTTATACCTGAGGGACTCTCCCTAGCTTTTATCTCTGAGTACATCTCCTAGGATTACAGGTACTTGAGGCTAATTAGGTCTGCTCTATTACCTGCCGTGAAGGCCTTCTGTTTCTACAACATCCCATTTACCTTCCAATTTCAGTGAGATAATCAGGGTGCCACAGTGCACTAAAGGTAAAATGATAGCCTTGCATACACCCCTGGCTGCCTTTATCTGTTAATACCATGCACTGGTGCACAGATATGTGACACACACATGCACTGGAGGGCAAGAGAGATAATAGCTGGACTGACCTGTTACAATTTTACGTGTTTGCTTTGTTGCTTTTCCTCAGGAGTCAGTCTCTCTTCCAATGTAATTATGTAATTAGAGCTAAAGACTACAAACAAATAGAGATTTGCCCCTCCCCTCGCCTGAGCTCTGAAGTCAATCTTGTTAAACACTAAGCCTTAGGAAGCCTACGCTGCGCTGACGCATGGCGGCAGCCCTGAGACATGGAAAGCAGGTTGCATTCCAGACTAACCTCTTCCTCCTGGGTTCAGCGACCAAAGGAAGCAGGGGTGGAGAGCAGCACCAGGCCTCCACGTTAAAATTTCTTTAAATGTTAGAAGATAAAGACTGTGCTTCTACAATTTAGCAGTTTATATAATTTTATGACATATACATAGTATTTAAATAATAAATTAAGAATTTGGGTCCAAATAGACCCTTTGAAAAATTTCTTCTTTTACTATCCTTTATTTTTTGGGTAACCTTATTGTTTAATATATACACTAGGTACAGAGTAATTATAATTGAGTAGACAATATGATAATTAAAGAATATGTTATGTTAGCAATTGACACCAAACCCACTAAACTGTACTCCAGAATTTATTCTTATTCTTTCAGATCATAAGGGAAACAAAAGGGTTTGAACCCACCATATTCTTTGAGAGGAAATATACATGTAAAGGAAACAACAATTAGCAATATTATTATGTGTTATCAGTTTCCTAATTGTATTAGCCTTCTGATCACTGAGACATAGTAACTGACACTCATGCACTAAAGGAGAAGAAATTTAACTTGGCTCAAGGTTCAGAGGATTCAGTTCATGATCATCTGGCTCCAAGAAAAGAAAATCATGATGGGAGAGTATGGCAGAACAAAGATTATTAGCTCATGGCATCCAGGTAGCGGAACAGAGTAACAGTTTCGGAGAAGGAGCGAGGGACCAAATACAGGACCCCTGTTTACGTCTTCATGATCCACCCAGACACAACCAGAAGTGTGCTTTGCTAGTTCTCTGCGATTTCTCAATCCAGTAAAGTTGATGCATCATAATGAATGCAATGATACCCATGTCATTAGAAAGCATCAAAGTTATTTCTTTCAGGATAAATTTCAGGGTCACTTGTGCTTGATTTGACAACTATTTTGTATTTCTTAGGATTCTGCTCTGTATCCAGCTTCAAGTCCACAGGACTGTCAATGAAAAGATCTTTTGTCAGCTGCACTGGAAGTCAAGAACCATGCACTTTAAATCCTACAAGAAAGATAAGGCTGGTGATAAAAGGGGGTTAAGTGAACACATTGTATGATCACTGTGTCATTCTCCACAGTCTGGTTTCCACTTTTACTAATTAAACATTACTGAGATATTTATTGACTCACATGCAAATAATCTAGAGAAATTCTACATATCTTTTAGTCATTTTTCATCATAATTATATTGTCTTATTCATGATGTTGGTGTTAACACAATCTAGTATTCCTATTTACATTTTCCCAGGTTATGTGTGTATATGTGTATACTCAATTCTCTGAAATTTTATCACATTTCAGTTTGTGTATCGATCACAGGGAATTAAGATATAAAACTATTCCACCAAACTAGTTTACCTTAAGTTCACTTGTAAGACATACTTACCTCAATAGTGTAGTCCATTTTTTTCTTCTTTCCCCTCACGCTCCTCTGCCAGTTGTCCTTTGTTCTATTTCTAATTTTGTGACTTCAAGAATATTATTCAAAAGGAGTCAGGCAATGAGCAACCTTTGGTACTGACTTCATTCACTTCTGTTACATGCATTGAAATCTGTGCAAACCATTGCACACTTCATCAAACCATTTCATTGCTTAGTATTATTTCATGGAATGCATATCTCACAGTTTAGTCACTCATTCACTGAAGGGAATGGGCTTATTGTTAGTGTTTCAATGCTATGAATATTAGTGTAGGTGTTTGTGTGAATGTGAATTTTCATTTCTCTTATATTTATTAAAAACAGATACTCAGAGAACTATTCTACCTAAGATAGGCAAAATGACCACAAAAGTGGCACAAAATTTTCATGTAGTATTCAGTCCCAGTTACATGGAACACTAGGAAGTGTTGGGTACTGTCCTGAGTTTTTATCCCACATTCCAGACCCATCAAACCATGCTATATGTAAATATCAACCCAATAATTTTAGATCTATGTTGAAGAAAACTCTGAAATCTTGAAGTATATATGAATATCTCTTGTTTAAATATTTTATATTTAATCCTTCATGTTTGGAAGTTTGTGATAGTCAAATTAAATAAGACTAAAGAATAGGCTTTCTGATATAGGCCATTTTTTATTTTGCCTTTTCAAATTCATGTAATCACAGAGCTCTGGTACTAACTTTATGATGCTCATGGCTTAATGCCTTTATCTGTGAACTGTTATGTCTGCACATTTACAATCTCCTTTTCATATTTTTGTTAAGCATGAAATTAAAGAGGAGTAAAATATATAGGCTATCTGAACCTACATTCAGTCATTTATTAGCAACAAATAGCCTATCACATTCTGGTCCCTTTACCCATGGTCACATGGTGAGTGAAAGATGATACTCCATCTTTATTGAATGGGTGGCTCTGTGCAGTGTCCACAGGCTGGGATGTCAGTGTGACTTCAGCCCCAATGTTGTGGTTTTTCAACCATAAATTCTATTATAATTATTAGAATCTAAAATACACGTATGAGGTTTTCCAGTCTAGATTTCTGGATTTCGTTGAAAAATTAGAGAATCAACTATAACTGAGGTCCCGTTACAGCATGGACAAGGCAGAGCTGAAGCATAGCTCAACTCCTAGGTAGAGAAGGTCCCTCCAATCAACCACAGTCCCTGCAGCCAGCCTGACTTGTTAATGTAACCTACTTAACCTAGAAGACCAGGTAAGTTTGTTAGTTATCTCTTATCTACAGTCTCTAAAAGGTACAATATTAAGCAAACAACAAGCATAATAAATCTTGGATTCTCCAAATAACTATTTGTAACACCCATGGAAATTAGCGCTAAATTTGAGTTTTTAAAACAATCAGTGATAGGCACAGGAAGACGTAACACTGTTAAATATATTTTATGATTGAGTCATTGTACTTACCTACTTTAAAATATATATATATTTTTTGTCTTTTTGAGACAGGGTCACACTATGCAGTTCAGGGTGGTCTTGAACTTGCAACCATTCTCCTGCCTCAGCCTCCCGAATGCTGGGATCACAGGAGTGCGCCACCACACCCTGCTTAAAATATAATCTTTATTCATCAGTAAAACATGTCTTAATATAGGTTCACTATAAGCAATGTTGGAACATAAAACCAATAGAAGTATATGATTTTTATACATATTTTTGAGACGTGGTGAACAATTAAATGTTGTATATATTTTACATGTAAAACATGATCATTTTATATGCATAAACATTTGAAATGATTACTGCAATTAATTTAATTAATAAATTCATCTCTTCACAGCTACTCATTTTATGTGCAAGTTAAAGTTTAACTTAAGTTAAATCACTTAACTTTCAATTATTGAGCATGATGGTAGCTATGGGCTTTTCATATATCAGTTTCATTATATCCAGGTACATTTGTTCTACATCTCATTTTTAAGAGACTTTCATCATGATAATTGCTTATTTTGTCTCATGTTCTCCTGTATATTTTTAAAATGACCGTATATATTTTGTACACTACTTTTCTAATGTGGTATACAATATTCACTGATTTATATAAATAAAACACATTCTTGCATAGTCAGTAGATCCTACTTGGTTATATTATACATTCATTTTAATGTGCTGTTGAACTCAGTTTGCTGTACCTTGTTAAGGTTTTCTGAATATATGTTCATCACAGATATTGGCCTGTATTTTCCTTTCTAGTATATATTGCCCTTGTCTGGTTTGGGTATGAGGGTAAAAGCAGTCCCATAAAATGAATTTGGAAGTATTCCCTTTTACTTTTGCTTGTTTCAACTTTTCTAAAAGTGCTAGAGAATAATTACAATTATTTTCTTCCTTTTAACTTTTGCAGCAATTAAAAATGAATCTGTCAGACCTCATGCCAGCTGACAGGAAGTTTATTGATTTCCTTACTTATTATAGGTCTGTTGTGATTTTCAGTGTTTTCATAACATACATGTAAATGTTTCTAAGAGTTTGTTCAGTTCTTAAAGTTTTTTCAATTTGTCTGTCCATAGTTATTATTTGTAGTATTTTACAATCCTCAATTTCTGTGGGATTAGTTGTGTCCTTTCTCTCATTTCTAGTTTTATTTGTATCTTTTCTAGATTTTTAGCCTTATGGTTTGCCATTTTTTTCCCAAAATTTGGTTTTCTTGACACTTTGTATTTTTATTAAACTATCTGATTTATTTCATCTCTGATCGTTGTTTTTCCATTCTTTGAAATCATTTTAGTTTTAATTTGTTCATTTTCTAATTTCTTAAAGTTCTAAGTTAGATATGTAATAAAGATTTTTAATGTACACATCTTTTATTGGAAACTTTCCACTAGAACTCTTTGTGCTGCATTTAATGTTTTATAATCTTTTGCCTCCATTTTCATTTATGTCAAGATATAGCTTGACTTTTTCTATGACCCATTATTTGTTCAAGAGAGTAACTTATGAATTTTCCAGTTTTCCTCCTGTTACTGATTTCTAGTTTCATGCCATTGTGATTGGAAATAAATGCTTGTTATTGCTTTTATTTATAAAAAAATTCCGAAGTTTGTTTTGTAACCTAATGTGTAATCTGATGTGTTGAATGTTCATGCTGCCTTGAGGAAAATTCTGTTAGGTTCATTTGATCTACCGTGTGCTTAACGTTCAATATTTCTTTGTTGATTTTTCTCTGAAGGTTCCATCACTGGAGGACAGGAATTGAAGTTCTCTACAGTTAAGGGATTGCTTTTCATTTCTACCATTAGATCTTTTGATAATTCCTTGATATATAAAGGTGGTCTCATGTCAAGAATACATATGCCTAAAATTTCTATACCTTCTTAATGAATTGAGCACTTTATCATATACAGTGATGGTTTTATCTTTTGTGACTGTGTTCATTTAAAGTCTATTATGTCTAATGGATCTACTTTCATTTCCACTTGTTTGTATAACTTTTCCCATGCCTTCACTTTCAGTGTATGTATATCCCTAAATCAAAAATGAGCCTCTTATAGGCAAGATATTGCTAGATCTTTTTATACATACAGGAAATGATTATTTTTGTAAATTGTAGAATTTAGTCCATTTACATTTAAAGTAATTATTGATAGCTAAGTGATTAGTATTGTAACTTTACTGATTAATTTTTCACAGCTTTATATTTATTTTGATCATTTATTTTGATCATAGTCTCTTGTTTTCTATTTTAATTTGATAATTTTCTATAGTTGTATGCTTTGTTTCTTTTTTCTTTATGTTAGTTTAACTTCTATAATTTTATTTTTTGCTATTTTTTGAGTAGTCTATCTCAGGTCTCTTGTAGTTCACTGAAATCTATTTCAAGTATTATTTTAATATCATTATCAGGCAATTCTTAGGTCTTTATTACTTTATCCTTGGTTTCTGGATCATTGAATTTCTTTAGTATCATGTTTCCTTAGTTTTACATGATACTTTGAGACTTTTATTGTGCTCAGATTTGAAGAGATATTACCTCTTCCAGTCTTGACTGACTTCAAAAGAAATCATCTTTACTAGTCAGTCTAATAATAGAGAATCAGTGACTCTATAAACTGTGTTTTTGGATGGACTTCCTCATTTCTTGCTGACTCTCAAAGGGGAGGTTTCCAAAGATTGTAAGCATTCTTTTGATCTTGCAAAGCCAAGTGTAGTTAGCCTCTTATTTATCTTCCGTATGCTCTGAAATTCTAAGATTCTCTAGTTAGTGTGCCCATTCCCAGTCCTATGGAGACTAGTGGGTTGTCTGTTTGGGTTTATATTGATGAGCTAGCTGTCTACCAAGGTTCACCCCCAGCATCCATGATGCACATGCATACGGCCAGCCATGGGTGGAGAAAGGGGATAAGATCCTTGGATTATTATGGTTCCTCTATGCCAGTTGAAGGAGTCCCATGTACGAGAATCCCATGCAACTTGTGGACAGACTTTCTGATAGAGTCCAGGAGGTGAGATGTAGGACACTAACCCTTCATTGAGTAGTAAGCATTAGCTTCTCTAAATCCTCATCCTGCTCAGATCTGTTAGCTGGACACTCATTCAATATTCTATCATTTTTCTCTATGAAAGAACCATGTTCTTTTAGTTTCTCTTTGCACTTAGGTGTGCCATCTGAAAGGAATATTGACTGGTTTAAAGTGAAATGCTGTTTTTATTCTCCTGCATGTATTTGGTTTTGGATATTTTGGTTCAACAATGGGTTAGAACTTCTCAACTTGACCCTTGGCTTTCTACAGAGATATTCTGTAATCTGAGTGGTTGTCAGACATGGTGCACTGTGGGGGATTGTGATAAGAAATTTCTATTCTGAAAATTTGTTGTCATCACTTACTCCACATTTGGGGAATGATTTACTTCCTCTTCCCAGCATTCCTTTCTTCTCAGGAGAGTCTGGAGCAAGGAGACCATTCTGTGCTCTTATTTTCTTTTCTCAGGATACTACACTGTAAAAATACAGATGGAGAAAAATAGAAACATGGAAAATAGTTCAGTTAAAGTGAATGCTAGTATTCCATACAGCATTTTCTCATTTTTTTTTAACAAAAGGACTTCTGTATTCTTGAAACCAAATTACAAAGGTTGTACCCTATTGGTAATGGGTGGATATTCCATGAGTTTTTTTTTAATTCACTTGATTGCATATTGATGATTGTGCTAGATTGAAATTTAGGCAAGATTTCTTAGACAGTCATTTATGCCAAGGTTTGGTTTTATAGGTTTTAAAAAATGAACAAGTGAACCTGCAACAGTTGTTTCTTCATACTTACAAGTAAAACATTCATTGCCATAGGTTAGTGTTTAGAGTAAAGTGACTAAAAGTCTGCCAAAATGGCTATGGCTATGATAAAAATAATTGTGTGACATTTTTCAAAGATAGGAACTATTAGGACATAATTGGCTCTGTAAAGTGATGGTTTTAAAGAGATGTCCTGATGCCAATTTTAACACATTCTTTTATTTTGAATTGGTGAACTGCCTGCTCAGAGCATTGTAAAACATTAGAAAATGATCAAATATCAGGGCATCATAAGTGAACTTTGCTCCAGAATCCACGGATGAATTTCCTCATGTTTCATAACATTCTGAAGTTTGTAAATCTCCAGAGTGTACAAAGGGTCTTGATTCATTTTTAATATAGGTTACCTGGAAAAAATGGACTGTTGTGTTTTAAATTTACTTTTCTAATGTAATGTTATTTGAAATATACTGCTTCATTCTCACATGAACTAATCTTGTAAGGAATATTTGTTATTTTTTGTTCATAACCTGGCCTTATGACAAGGAAGAAGAAAAAGTTGCCTAAGGCGTCCACAAGCCCTTTAGACTTTATTAAAAAGAAAAATACTCACAGATTTACTACCAATCTATCTAGATCTTTTACCATGTTGTGTCAGCTCTCATGGGAGATCTGTAATATTAGAAATTTAAGTACAAGAAATAAAAAAGCAACTTTATAAGGTAAAGAATAAATGCTAAATGCATGTCTTTCTAAGGTAACTTTCCCTCAAATACACTTGATAGAAAAAATCAGAACCTTTAAAAAAGCTGAATTTGCCTTTGCCAAGGGCAATGAATATTCATTAAGTTTTGCTAGTCCACTAAATATTTACAAAAATGTAACTTCTATAATATATATTTATTTATTATGAAGTATACTTATATCAGTAAAGCTACTATACAAAGCAAATAAAGTTGGAGATGTTTCAATTATGAATGAAAAGCATAACATAACTTGCTGATTTAAATAATATTTTATTACTTAATATTTCAAGTTTCTTGATATCCTTTTACAACTAAATTGCTCCTGAAAAGTAAAAGTTGAATTAGATCTGCCATTTACAGTATGCATTTTTTGTTAAATTCTCTGAACTGTCAATTCAGTTAAATACAGTATTAGTATTAAGGTTATCAAGTGAACAGGGGTTCTACATAAATTTTAACCCATTTTTCTAATTAATGGATTTATATAGAAATTTGTTAAAAATAATGAAAATATGCAAGGCCTGAATTGAGTGGTAATCCCTGATGGTCACTTTGTAACTGGCTGTAAAAAGAATAGGGCTCTTGTGTTGTAAAAAAGAGACCTTAAATCATTGCAGTGACAATGAATGTATATCAGACAGGAAGAAAAGAGATATTAGTACAAATCAAGGCATTGTCGTTTACATGTTCTGTTACCCTGGATAAATTTCTTGGTCACATTTTCTAACATCTGAATTGGAAATGAAATTTCTTATATACCTGAATAAATTCTAAGGAGCAAATAAGATAATAAATGTACCTTGGAATACAATGTAACCTAAGTAGTGCTCTATAGTGTATTGAATAGAAAGATGGCAGTTATAAAAGTGCAAGTAAAATTTGAATAATATAAACATTTCCACTTAAGAAAATGGTAGACAGTCAGAGGGAGCAACTCACACAATCTTTAAATAAAAACAAAAAACAATTAGTGAAATTAGTAAATTCATGAGTTTTTCTTAAACTCATTGAAGGACTGGGATTTTGGTGTCCCACACAACTCAGTGTGAAGCACAATAACCTGCAAGGTATTTGTAAGACAAGAATTCCTATTTATTAGGTGAGATGTAGCTAAAGATGAGTAAATAAACTTCAAAGCAGGATGATCATTGAGTTGTTGGACAGTGTGTGGACTGAGACCTTCAAATGTGGTCCTTGTTGAAAGCGTGACCCCCATGAACCCTACTTATAGAACTTATAGAAAAGAAAATCCTGGGAAAGAACAGAAAATGTCTCTCTCATGGTACATGGCTGAGAGAGAGCAATAATCCATATGAAAGGACCATCACACTCCACTGGGACCCTTCTCCCCTACCTTCCCTTGGAACAAATGCCTGGTTTTGGTACAAGGGCATGATAATATCACTCTTGTTATCTATGAAAACTTACTAGAGCTTGGTAAGGGAAATAGAAACAATCTTGAGGACAGGTGGCAGGAATATAAGGTAGGGTTCAGACTCTAATTTCAGGGAAAGAAGGAACTCTGTGAAGGCAATAGCCATGGGAAACACAGACCCAATTCTTGTCTAAGCTGTAATTCCTTCAGAGTTAATCATAATATGAACACTCTACTGCCAAGCAAATATTCACCATGTCACCAGTAACTGGCAAAAGGTAGATTCTTTCTGTTCTCTCTGACAGTCAGAGAAAAAAGATTTTTAAAAAAGCCATAGTAAGGACTGAAGAAAAAAATCTTTAGTATACTAGCCTCCATGATGAGCACAACATACTTGTAAAGATGTTTCTTCCCGCGGTGAACTAAGAGTAATCATAGCACTCCAAGACTCAAACTCCGATCCTCTTCTAATTACATTAACACAACTTTATCAGCCAGAGCCTAGTAGAATAGTTTCCAATTTCTGTGCATCTATTTTCAGATAAACAACTTTCTATCTCAGTCTGTACTTTCTTATGTTTGGTCACAATAAAGTCTGAAAACATCTGACAAGATGGGGAGGAGGTAGCTTACAGTTGCAAGGGAGAAAATGATCATTAAAACTCAAATATGACATTGATATAAATGCCATCAGAAAGAAAATTTAAAATAATTGAGTAATACAATTGCATTCAAATGGAAAAGTTTGATAACATGTAAAATGAAATGGATAACTTCCTTAGAGAGATGAAAAGTACAAAAAAAGGAAAAATACTACAAATTATGCACACAGTGGTTTGATAAATGGCTTCTAGTGCACCAATGGATGCAGCATGGCTGGAAAAAATCTCTAGTGAAATTAAAGTTATGAGCACAAAAATTATAGACTGAATAAAAAGGAGAAATGTTATGGGGAAAAAAACCCAGAAGAAAAGATTTCAAGAGCTGCGAGAGCACAGTGAATCATCATTCCAAATATCCAAAAAGTTCGGTGACACCAAGAAGAACTTAAAAAAAAAAAACACCTACTTATATCAAATTAAAACAGCTAAAAATAAAACACAAAGAGAAAAATCATCACATTTGTGATCATGAGAAAAACAGGTGCATAAATGACAAATCCAAAAGAATTTCACAGACTACATCTTGAATCATTAAAGATTGAATATAATGGAATCACCTTGCTGAAAGAATATATACAATCAAACTTGTCACAAAAGCATACCTTTTACTCCCAGTGCAAGAAGTCAGGTTATCTAAACATGTTCATCACTTTATCTCCTGAGAACTAATTAACACGAAGCAAAACTAAAATAAATAGAACATACTATAAATTTACTACAACAGGAAGTCTACAAGGATGTCAATTAAAAGAGCAATGATTTTTGGCAAAGTAATAAAAGATGGAAAGTTAGTGGAGAAATGATAATGACAGATGCTAAATAGGCTAAAGGGAACAGCCCTGTAATTAGCATGTGGAAGGACAGGGTGAGGGTGAGGGGAATAAGCCCTAGCAGATTCTGACACTGAGCCATAGAAATAGCATGTGATATGACAGAGTTGATTGTTAATTACTATTAAGCTGAGATTAAATATTTGCATGTGTTCACTGCTCTTTAATACCCACCAGTTCAATATTTAATTCTTAAAAAATAAAAATAAATATTCTGTTTCTTTTCTCATTAAAGTGGGACAATGACTTACTGGCCTTTTGGCTAAGGTCAAATGTAAAATAGTGCAAAATATCAATACAGGACTAAAACTCCTGGTATGGGATGTGAGTCCATCACCTTTCTAGTTTTGGTTTCTTAAAATATAAATCATTAGACTAACTCTTGGATCACTGATCCTAAAAATGGCCTGTTAGTTTATAAGCTTTATGGCCCCTATGTGCGCACACACACAGCTCAAAATCAGTTTTTTAATTCTTTAACTTTCAAATAAGGACAGCAAATTCAAGTTCTCTAGAGTATAAACTAAAAATAAACATGCAAAAAATGACTTCTGAGGAAAAAGAAATCTGGGAGGCAGAACTTTAATGACAAGCATCTTAATAGACTCAGAGGAATCTCAGTGACCCTGCATCTGGTGGGGTGTAACGGTAGGAGAGTGGTTGCTTATGATTTGTGCACACCACATGTGTGCATGGAAATATCACACTGAAGCCCAATAATATGTGCAATTGGTGTGAATAAAAACTAAAAGGAGAAGAAGAGAATGGTTGTAAACATAAAAGATTATCACATAATGTTAAAAGCCAAATTTGAAAAAGTTTCCCGAAGAGCAAGAATACAGGTCAGACCAAAAACAAGAAAATAAAACTGAGAGGCAGCACTATAGCGAAGATAAGCACAAGAGTATCTACGTGTAGAGTGTGTAAAGAACAAAGAAAATAAAATCAAAATGATCAAATTAGTAAAGAATTTTTCTGTCCAGCATGAACCCTTTCCATTGTGAGGTCCATGTTGTTAGATCCTCAATCTTTCTTGGCCCTGCTCTTCTGAGTTTTCCTGTTTTAACAGTTTCAGCCTCTACCCATATCTGACATCGTCCATCCAGAATATCACCATTAAAGATTTAAAAACAATTATATGCAAACTAAACCATGAAAAAAAAGAATTTTTCAGAACTGAGAAAATATACATTTATAACAAAAAAGACTCAATAAGTGCCAAATAAATAAATGAAAATAAAAATGTAGTAAAGCAATTAAAGTATTAGTTCATACTAAAAAATATCAGGTATTATTTTCCTTCACAGAGGTTTTTGGGGGATGCTGAAACAGTGGCTGAGCGATCTCCTAAGGCTCAGAGTTTTGCTTGTATAAACAGCCATCACTCACAGTCCCCCCGGTACACCCACACGATTTTTAGGGGCCACTTGGAATCCTGTAGTTTGAGATGAAAATGGAGGATTTGTTTTTGTTTGTATTTTGATATAAATTTGAATTTGATTTCTTTAGATCTAGTGCTTAAAAATTTCCAAATTTAAGATTGCTTTTTGTTTTTGTTCCTGAGAATTAGGGTCTGGACATAGTAATCTTTTTTGCTAAAGAATCAAATAATAAATATTTTAAGTTTTGAAGACCAAATATAGTCATTTTTTTCTTTCATTTTTCCTTATCATTGTCTTCCAACACTTTCTCCTACCTTTTTTCTCCCTTTGGCCTTCTCTACATCTTTTCTGTTTCATCTTCATACTTTCTCTCCCTTCTAAATATTCTTTTTCCTTTTCTCCTACACTGTCTCTTTTCTTAAAACAAAAATTTACAACCCTTTAAGAAAATTAACCAAATTAGTAATCTTTAACAATATAGAAAACATTTCTTAGTTATGGGGCTATGTAAAAAGAGGCTTTGAGCCTTAATCTGCTGACCCTGCTCTAGGCAATTAGCATTCATTTTAGGAAGTCAGAATTGATAACATGTCTCAGGATAAGTCCTCTTTATTCTGGGACTTCTTACTTTCTCATTTTAAATGCTGTAGAGCTTATAATTTTTCAAAAGAATATAGACATTTAGTTTTTATTTTTATTCTTATTATCTCTACTGCAATGTTAATTTTCCAATTTGAAGTTCTAAACTTATTTCACAACTTGTTCCTGGATTGAGGTTGATCTATTAGCTGTGCTTTGATTATATTATTTTAAGCAGCACGGTGCCTACCTGGCAAGTGAGAGGTCCTGAGTTTGATTCCCAATTCCAAACAAATAAACTAACAAACAAAAAGAAAAACCAAGTATGAAATGTCACATTACCTGTGTCTGTCACTGCAGTAGGCAGAGATGGAAGTAGCTCCTGAGATGCCTGTGTGTATGCTCTGCACACCTCCATCTTATTGAATGTGGACAAGTTCTGTGAATATGTCAAATCTTTTGATTTTGATTTAATGAAAGAGCGATTACACTGAAGAATCAATTTAATACCTTAAGCTTTGTAAAGAAGTACCACACCCTTCCTGAGGAGGATGATCTGAAGCAACTGACATTCTCCTGCTTGTGCCTCTGCTGTGGATGGTGCCAGACTTCATGGACCTGAAAGAGACCTATAGAGAGTGAAGAGTCCCCATACAGACAGCAACTGGTAAGAAAATATAAGTACCAATAATACAGGTGCAGGCCAGGGACATAGCTCAGCGGCACAAGTGTTTGCCTGGCAAGTGCAAGGTCATGAGTTCAATCCCTGGTACAAAAAAAAGAAAAAATACAGGTGCAAGGAACTGTATTCTACCAACACTTTGGAAAAGCCTCCTGTGCTACAAAAAGCAGTGCTCTTGAATAACACATGTTTTACATCATTGGGTGACACAGAGCTCTGTCCCTGTTAAACTAGGATGGACACAGGACTAGATAACTGTGGGTTAATGCTAATTATTCTAAACAGCAAAGTTGCAATTTATCATGCAACAACTGAAAACTAAAGCAATTGGCAAATTCAAAAACCTCCTCTTGTCTT
>PVJX010025896.1:0-26448 GCA_004027295.1 Dolichotis patagonum | reverse complement strand
CAAGAAAAGAAACACTTTAAAAACTAAATAAATAAGTTTTAAAAATTAAAAAAAAACAAACACTTTCAAGTCAGGTGTGGTGGTACATTCCTATAATCCCAGCACTTAGAAGGCTGAGGCAGGAGGATTGCCATGAGCTCAGAACCAGCCTGGGATATATAGTGGTCTTAAGGCCACCCAGAATTACAGAGCCAGGACCCTGTCTCAAAAAAAAAAAAAAAAAAAAAAGAAATGCTTTGATTTTTACTTTTGTGACAGTGCTCACCTCCATTCAGACTATTTCCTCTTACGTCATTAAGTATTTGTTTCCCCAACTACAGTTTAGGATCCCATGTAACGGGCTCATGTGTTAAAATCCTATAGGCCAGAGGACCACCCAGTACTGGTCCTGCAGGTCTACTGCAGGGATTCACTTCCCACAGGAGGAACTTGGAAGACTGGGCATTAGGGATGATCACAGGGCAAGGGGACAGCAAACCTATCATGGACTAACTTTTCATTTTTCTCCCCAGAACACTGTGGATCCCATTACTCCAGACTGTGCAGACACGGTAAGAAACTTTAAAGAAAATCTCCAGAGAAGGCCAGGTGTGGCGGTGTACATCTGTAATCCCAGAACTCCCGAGGCTGAGGCAGGAGGATCGCCATGAGTTTGAAGCTAGCCTGGGCCGCATAGTGAGGCCATGTCTCAAAGCAACCTTCATAGAGATTTCTGTTATATTTAACGATTCTTATTTCTAAATATCAAATATATGGATAAAACATCTCAAACACTATTTTCAGATTCTCTGTGATTTAATCTCGTGTCACTGAGGTTGGCCTCCTACCCTGGAGGATAAGTAGCCCTTGCACTGCCCAAGCCTGAGTCTGCTGACATCAAGGAAGCTTATATTTCAGAAGTCCTTACCTCCGGGGCACCTTTGAAGGCTTTGGGAGGGGTTCTAGCAATGGATTTGTATTTTTGTATTTTTGGTTTTGTATTTTTGTACAGCTGGAAAAAGTAACATATTTAAACCAGGTATGATGGTACACGCCTTTAATTCTAGCATTCAGGAGGCTGAGACTCCTAGGAGGATTGCCAGGAGTTCAAGGCCTGGGCTACATAGTGAGTTCAAAGCTAGCCTAAACTACATAGCAAGACTCTTGACTCAAAAATACCACCAAAAAAAAAATCTTAAAACAATTTAAAAAGCATATGGAAATCACAGTCACTTAAAATCTCTGTCTCTTTTCATTCTAATTCCCTCTACCATAGTTTCCCCACACTGGGTGGTACTGATATGTGGAAAGAAGCTCTCAACCTACTATATGTGTGGTACGAGTTTTTGTTCTCTAAAATTGAAGAATGAATTTTAGGAACAATGGAGATTAACAGCAGAGTATATTCGTTGAGAGAAAAAAAGCTTCTGTCTGAGAGAGAGACACAGGGGTCCCAAATGGTTTATCAAACTCTGCCTTCTCCAGGGATTTTTACAGAGCAAAACCAGAAGATAGGGGAGTGGGGGGTCCAAAGTAAGGAAAAATGGGAACTTGCACGATGGACATGGGGCGGGTCAGAACTATGGTCAACCAATAAGATTACAAGTGTAATTGCTCAGATTGATTAAATCGGGATCTAATGGGGAAGCCAGTCACATAGCAAGCGGGCCTTTGCCTGCAGGGGGCTGGGTTAGTGGCTCCTACTGGCTTCCTCAATGTGATGCATACCTGTTTAGAACATCAATCCCTGATGTTTATCCTTAGGGTGTGGCTGCTTTGCTTTGTCTTTTGTCTTGAGATCTGGCCCATATCCGAGGTGTCTGTCTCCCCCCAAAGTTACTAGGTACCTGGTCTTCTGTACCGGCTTCTTCGAGGACGCAGGTCCATCTGACTGCATGTGATATTCTGTCTGACTTAGCTGTCTATAACGGTATTAGTGGGCATTTTGGCTCAAAGTCTTGTAAGCTATCTTGGGGACAGAAGATGATCTGAACATTTTGTATATAAACTTTAACTTCAGTCTGTCACCTCTTGGGGTTGGTGGTGGGACTCTGAGAGTTTAAATGCTTGGGCTTTACAAGGGGACTTCAACTATTGCTGCTTTTTCTGGTCCCCCCAGCATAGTAACTTCCAGAGATACCAGAGTTGCTGCTTTCTTGCATTGAAGGTGTTTGCAGTATGAATTAGGTAGCTGCTAAAGTGATTTAGAGTCTGCTAGGTAAAGGGTGCATGCCTATAATCCCAGCATCTGGAGGCTGAGGCAAGAGGATCACTGCAAGTTAGAGGCCAGCCTGGGCTACATAGTGAAACCCTGTCAAAAAACAAAAAATAAAACAAACAAAAACATTTACTGACCTGGGTTTTGCATGGATAGGATTACAGGGGCGGTAGAGTATGGGATGCGTGAAGCAAGACTAACTGAGCAGCAACAGCTGTGCGGCAAAGGCCACCATTGCAATGGCTCATGTTCTGCGGTGCCAGGCAATGGTGCACGCAGAGAGCAACAGGACATGGCAGTGTTGTTCTGGGGTTCAGATGACTGAGAACAGCCACTCGGGGAACTTGGGTGGCTGAGGGCAAACAGGGTCAGCCCTATCACTCGCTTTCTCTGTACACTTGTTTTCTTTTTTTTTTTTTTTTTATTGGCACCAAGGATTGAACTCATAACCGCATACTTGCAAGGTAGGTGCTTATGCCACTGAGCTAAATCACCAGCCCCTGTACACTTGTTTTCACTTGGGATGGGGTCTCACTATCTGGCCCTTCTTGAAATCATGGGCTCCAAGGATCCTCCTGCCTCAGCTTCCCAAGTAACTGGGACTACAGGTGTGCTGTTCTGGGGGGGCTCACTAAATTATTTAGCCCTCTTCTTTCTATCTTTAAAATTCTGTTGCTTCTTTTGTCTACTTCAGCATCATACATAGTAGAGTCAGAATGAAACAGAGATTAGCATGGCCAGGATAACACAGAAACACATGAAGTGTGCCAAAGTACTTTTTAAAGTAGTTTTTTGTTTTTGTTGCCACTTTTATTATCTCAACCCTTATGATTTTATGCTTTTAAAAAATATATATCTTGGGCCGGGGATTTAGCTCAGTGGCATAAGTGCCTGCCTGGCAAGTGCAAGGTCATGAGTTCAATCCCTGATACAAAAAAAAAAAATCTTTTCTAGGGCTGGTGATACAGCTCTGCCACAGAGTGCCTACCTGGCAAGTACAAAGTTCTAAGTTTGATTTCTGGTACATATTTTCTTTTCTTTTCTTTTCTTTTCTTTTCTTTTCTTTTTTCTTTTTTTGAAAGCCAAGAGACACAGTTTTGCTGTGCAATTCAGGCTGGCCTTGAACTCCCTATATAGCTCAGGCTGGCCTCACAAGGATCCTCCTGCCTCAGCCTCCCAAATGCTAGGATTACAGGCATGGACCACCACGCCTGATTTTTCTGTCATTTTAGTGAGCTTCCAGGAGGGAGTAGAGTTAAAGGCCTGTGTTCATCCCATCACCTATGTTTTCCAACTTAGTCATCGATGGCCTGTTATTCACAATTTGGATTTTGAATGTCCCCTAAGTGCCACTGTGGAAGGGTTTGTCACAGCTTAGTGCTATTGGAAAAGGGTGAAAACCCTAAGAGGGGGCAGTCTGCTGGTCACTGGGGGCAGTGACCCTAAAAGGGGGCAGTCTGCTGGTCATCCTAAGAGGGGGCAGTCTGCTGGTCACCCCTGTGAAAGAGACAGTGGGTCCCGGCCCTTTCCTCTCCTGACCGTGAAGTGACGAGCTTTACTTTACCTGATGGTCCTGCCTTGATGTGCAGCCACAGTGCCAGCCTGGCACAGCTGGAACCCCTGACAGCCTAAGCCAAGGCAAACCTTTTCTCTCTGTAAGCTGGTTACCCTGGATATTTGCTACAGTAGTGGAAAGCTGACACACACCCTGCCCATGGTTGGATCTGTGGTCATTAGGTCCTTAGCCACAGCAGAGAAACTGGAAGGATGTGAAGTTTTCAGAAATTGGCAGGAGACAAGAGAGGTAGGCAGTGAAAATGCTATTTCCAGCACAAAGACCACACTGCTGAGAATCACCCCCCTCACGAGACACAGATGCTGACTTTCCATGATGATCCTGCACCAAGCTCCAGACAAGGCCACTGCCGCTGGGAATGACTTCTGGCTCTGTGTCACAGTGGATCTCTGGGTCTCTTACTCGAGAGTCAAACCATAGGCAGGGGAATGCAACTAGCTGAGGCTAGTTAAGGTACCAGCCCCTATCTGTAAGGAGCAGGAAGAAGTGTCCGGCCCCTCAGTTCCTTAGAGAACTCTTTTTCAAGACTTCTACAATAGGAGAGTCTCCTCAAAATAGAAGAGGTGTTTAGGGCTCTCTAGGGTGGTTAGGGCCAAAAAGATGACAAACATCCGCCACGCTGATCCACAGTAAAGTTGTTGAGTTTTGTATGTTGGTCTCGTATCTGCCCCCCAGGGCTTAGAGTCCTAGGGCCAAGACAGACCTAGGGCTACGCAGCAGCAGACTTGGCACCCAAGGATGAGTTCCTCCTTCAGTTGTGTCTTCTTCACTCACCCTAGTCCTGGCACTACTGACCCCGCTTTCCCCCTGGTCCTGGGGATTGGACCTAGCGCCTTCACACTGAGCTGCACCCCCAGGCTTTTATTATTATTATTATTATTATTATTAATTTTTCATTTTCAGACAGGGTCTCGCTGGGTCGCCAAGTTGCCCAGGCTGGGCTTGAACTTACGATCCTCCTGCCTCAGCCTCCCCTCCAGCTGGCATTTGTAGCTGTCAGGGAAATGTGCTAGCAGTGGCCTCTTTACTGAACTTTGTTGTTAGTTCTAATGGCTTTCCAGTTGATAATCTTGGGCTTCCTAGAGAAATAATTGTGACTATAAATACTGATAACTTTTCCCTTTCAAGTATTTATCCCTTTTATCCATTCGTGCCTTCTGTCATTGTCTAGAATCTCTAATAAAATGTTAATTAGTAGCAGTGTATTGGGACACCTATGACTTGTTCATAACAAAGACAGTGTTTGAAGTGTTTCACTTGTGTGTGCAGCTTGCGATGGTTTTGTGGTACAGCTCCTTTATCAAGTTAAATATGTGTCACTGTGTACTTGGTTTGCTAAGGGTCTTATTTTGTCTTGTTTAAGTTAAGGGTGGAGATTGATTTTTATTAAATTCTTTTCTCTAAGCTTTTTAGAAAATAAATGTTGGATATATGATGTTATAGATAGAAAAAAAAGTTAATAGACACCAAAGGTTGATCATGATATAGGGGAAAGAAATTCCCAACCTGCTAAATGTCCAATACAGGCTCATGTTCTCCAAAATTGAAGAATGAATTTTAGGAACAACACAGGCTAAAAGCAGAATATATTTATTAGGGGAAAGAAAGTTTCTGTCTGAGAGACAGAAAGGGTCCAGAGTGAGCAGCCAAAGACTCTGCCTTTTCTAGGGATTTTTATAGAGCAGTTCCTCCATGGGAGGTGGGTCCAACGTGGGGGAAAATGGGAATTCACAAGGTGGGCATGAGGTGGGACAAAACTATGATCAATAAGATTATGAGTGTAATTGCTCAGGTAAAATTGATTAAATCAGGATCAAATGGGGAAGCAAGTCAGGTAGCAAGCAGGCCTGAATACAGAACAGGGCCTTTTCCTATAGAGGGTTGGGATAGTGGCCCTTCCTGGCTTCCTCAAGGTGAGGATATCAGTCCCTGATATTTATCCTTAGGAAATATGAGGGTGCATTTGCTTTATCTTTTGTCTTGAGGTTGGGCCCACAGCAGAGGGGCCTGCCTCCCCTACAGTTGCAAGGTATCTCATCTTTCTTGCATTAGCTCCTTTTAGGGTCCAGCCCTATCTGACTGCCTATAATATTTTATCAAACTTAGTCGGCTATAACAATCAGACCCTCAGTTGCCTACTCAGGTGGGTATGGTGAGGGACAAAGAAACACAAAGAGAATTTTGCAGGTTCAGGGGAAACAGAAGATCAGCCCCTCCATTTGGGCAAAGAACTCTTCAGCTGCCCCACTTTTATTAGCCAATGAGAGGTCCAGCGGGAGGGGTAGTGAGTGTCCTTTCCTGGAACAGGGACTGCAATAAAAATGAGGTAGTGGAGTGAGGAGCTGCTTTAGCTTCACAAAAGAAACAGGTTAAGTTCCTTCCCCACACCTGGGTGCCTGCTTTCCCTGTATTGTCCTCAGCAGATGTTATCTTGCCTCAGGAGTGCTGGGGTTATGGGATTGAAGCAGTGCAGCCTTCTGCAAAAATTCCCTCTTCCTCTACAGGTCAACAATGCCTCATGACTGCAGGTGCTGTAGTTTGGCTCCCACCAACCTGTCACATAGCCTGGCCCTCAACAAGTAGAGTGAAGCAAATGAGCATGTCCACCACCCCACAGTTACCCTTGTTTGGTTCTGTAGTAAGAGCAGGAGAATCTCCTTTAGCATTGTTGGGGCACAATTGTAACATAAGTACACATTTATAAAATGGCAAACTTGTAGGTATTTCATGATACAAATTTGAGAGCAATTAGAGGTCTCTAAGTTTCTGCTGCTTCTGCTGAATTCAGTTGACCCTGACAATGTCTAAAGCCCAGCTGCATAGCTGCAGTAAGCACTTAGAGTAATTGTCTATACTTTAAGCACCCTGGACTAGTCAATGACACCTTTATGCTCACCCTGTAAGGACCCCCTCCCCTTGTTCCTGGAATGTTTCTGTCAACAAATCTGTTCAAGACTAGCCTGCCTGTCAATATAAGACTCAATGCATGCAACCAATTATGTAACATTTTGTAACTTGCTTTGTACTCTGTGCTCCTAAGTGCTATGTAAACTGAACTCTTTGTAAACTCAGGGCTGTTTCCTTTGGGAATGATCCCGCAACAGTTCACCTGCCTGAAGACAGTCCACCAGGGTAAAGATTAAACACTGCCTTCTTATCTCCTTGATGTAGAGTCTTGCTTTCCGGTTTGTCTTGGGAATTTTCCAGCAGCAGTGTGACTTCCATATGCAGTGGTTTCATTACCTAAATCCTCACATGCATTGGGTCTCTAGACTTGTTCCTCCTGTAAATCTGCTATCACTTCTCTCCCTTCCTATTTCATGCCCCAGAACTATGGTAATCACTGTTTTTTCTCTATTTCTGATTTTTTTAAAAATCCCACATGCAGGGCCGGGGATTTAGCTCAGTGGCTTAAGCGCCTGCCTGGCAAGCGTGAGGTCATGAGTTCGATCCCTGGTACAAAAAAAAAAAAAAAAAAAATCCCACATGCAAGGAAAGTTATTTTCTGATGTGTTTTGAGTACCTTTGAAGGTGTCTAATGAAACATGAGGCAAGAGACCAAGACAGGCTTTTGTGAAAGCATCTAGGCATATGTTTAATTACCTGGATGCAGGTAGGCACACAGCACCAAAGCTTTCTGCACTGAACAAAGACAAGCATGCCCCTTTTATGTGGCTGGAAATAAGGCAGGTGGGAAGGTTTAATAAACATCCATGGTTAAAGTTTTCTGGCAGTCTTGTATCCCACTGGGCAAAGTCTTTGAAATGTCCGGTGTAAATTTTTTGGTGTCTCTAGATGTCCGAGGACCTACAAAATTCCTTGTCCTATCTTATCGCCTTTCCTGTGCTTCTCAGTGATAGCCTGACTGCTGAGCTGAGTTCCCTGCAGAGATTAGTGCTTCTGCTGGCAAGCATATTAGGGGCTTGGGAGAGTCAGGGCCCACTGGACACTTAAAGGTCTATTGTGATTGTAGACTTGGCACCCAGGGGAGCAGGGTTGGGAAAAGCTGTGGGACTTTCAAGAGACAGAGCCTGCAGAGAGGTCTGTAGGGCGTTGAGGGCATTCACTGCTCTGGGTAGTCGCTCTAGGGCTGCCCTGAAGAGGGCTGTGAGGGGAGAGGCAAGCCACATCCTCCTCCTCATCTGGTGCTAAATGTCACCCTTGCTTCCACACACACCTCACATGCCATGAAGTGATGTAACCAAGGGACAGGCCTTGGTACAGAGTCTGTGCTGTGTTGTTTGCATTTTCAGTCTCCAGAACTGTGAGCTGAATAATTCTCTTTTCTTCATAAGTAGCTTGTGTCAGGTAATTTGTTATAGGGGTAGAAAACTGATGACTATATCGTACAATATTTTTCTGTCTGACTTATTTCAATTAGCATAATGTCCTTTAAGCTCAGCCATGCTGTGACAAATGACAAGATCTCATTCTTTTTAAGGGCCATAGGATACGACACCATAGGTATATGCACCCCAGTTTCTTTACCCACTTGTCTGTTCACGAACTTGTGGGTTGTTTCCATACCCTGGCTATTGTAAAGACTACTACAGTGAACATGGGTATGTAGGCGTCTGTAGGAGGAGAGGATTTAATTTCCTTTGGGTATATGCCCAGAAGAAGAACTGCTAGGTCACAAGGCAGTTCTATTCCTAACTTCTTTAAAAAATCTACATACTTTTAAGAAAAGAAGATGACGATGAAGACAATGACAGTGAAGAAGAAGAAGAAGAAGAAGAAGAAGAAGAAGAAGAAGAAGAAATTAGCATACTGTTTTGCATAATGGTTGGATCATCTCTCATTGCATCACTACTGAATATGTAGAGAATTTTTCCTGCCATTTACATTGTGTTAGGTATGATTAGAGATAATTTACAGTACAGGGGAGGATCTGTGCAGGTCATATGTAAATACTATGCCTTTTTATATAATAGACTTGAGCACCCACAGATTTTGATATCCAAGGGGGTCCTGGAAGTGACATCTCACAGATACTGAGGGGCAACTGCACTGCTTTTGCTGTGTCCTTTAAATCTGGATATCCAAATAAAATAAAATAAAACACTAGGAGATGGGGATTTAGCTCAGTGGTGTAAGCATCTGCCTGGCAAGTGCAAGGTCGTGGGTTTTATCCCCAGTACCAAAAAGTAAAATAAAATAAAATAAATCTGGATATCTTCTCATTTTCATTCAACTTCTTAATTTGCTTTTGTATTTCACTTTTGACCAAATGATTATTTAATGTGCATTCACTGGAGATGTTACAGATACCCTTTTTATTGACCTCTCACTCAGAGAACATATTTCATGTTATTTGAATCTTTCAGTTTATTTAAACTTGTTTTATGCCCAGATTTAGTTTATCTTAGGAAGCACACTTGAAAAGAATATGTATTCTGTTGTTACTGACCAAGTTATTCAAGTTGTGTGTATACTTATTATATTCTCACTGACTTTCTACTTATCCTATTACTAAAAGAGGACTCTAAGATTGTAGATTTCTCTATTTCCTTTTTCATTTGTGTGAGTTTTGCTTCATGTATTTTGAATGTGTTATTTAATTACATTTTCTGATGACCAGTTTATCATTACTCAATTTTACCCCTTGTAATGTTCTTTGTTCAGATTGAAATTGTTCTCTTTTGATTAGTTTTAGTAACATGTGTGTTTTTTGTACTTTTACAATTAATGTATTTGTGTCTTTTTTTGGGAAATTAGTTTCTTATTGACAGCCTATAATTAAGCTTTGCCTTTCTATACAGTCTGATAATCTCTGCCTTTTAGTTGCAGGGTTCAAGCCTTACACCGTGTGACTATTGATATGTTTGAATTTTAATCAACTTTCTTACTATTTACTTTTTTTTTTTCTTTTGAGACAAGGTCTCACTATGCAGTTTGGGCTGGCCTTGAACTCTCTTTATAGCCCAGGCTGGTCTCAAACTCACAGTGATTTTTCTGCCTCGCCTCCCGAGTGCTGGGATTATAGGTGTGCACCACCATGCCTGGTTTCTCTATTTACTTGCTATTTGTCCTATCTGCCTTTCTTTCTTTCTTTTCCTGTTTTTTTTTTCTTCTTTCAGGAATGTTTTAAATGATTCTGTGTTGTCGGTTCATTGGCTGTACCTTTCTCTTATTTTAGGATGCGAATTTTTCTTTTAAAAGTGACATTAAATTGAGCCCTCCAGTTAACATAATGAAGATCAAGCCACCTAAACCAATTTCTGGTAAGTATGATTCAGCAAATATTCTCTTTCCCTTTGCCATCAATTTCTCCATTTTTCCCCCCTCTTAACCCTTCTCCTCAATTTCCTGTTTTTCTAAATTAGTAGCAATATCTAATTAAATGCATAGTTTTGAAGAGAACATTTTTAGGACTCATAATCTCTGAAATCTAAAAACAAATAAAAAAGCAAATATTACAGAGATGCAGTTAATCAGAAGGTCAGGAAAGGGAGACAACACTTCTGATTGATGGGATCCATGCCTACATTCCTGAGTAATTCACCCATCAGTGTTTGCCAAGTACACACAAGTGAAACCCACCTCCTCAAAACTGATGGTGGGGGCGGGGGAGGAAGCCACCACAAGGAATGTGTTAAGTATGGTAACCAGGAACAGCTGGGACCAGCAAGCAGAGCGGAGGGAGTGGCCAACTGCCTGGGAGCAAGTAGAGGCTTTATGAGAGGAAAGGGCATCTGGGCAAGGTTTTCAAGGGTAAGTGGGGAGGTTAAGAGGAGCAGAGGCCAAGAGTCATTGCAGGCAGGGAAAACAGAGTGTATCCTCTCAACACTCATAAGGACCTCCAGACACTGCAGGGAGGATCACTGTGACGTCACTGACAGGAGAAACAGGCTGTGAGATGAAATCTGCGGCACTATACAAAAGAATACTCTGCAGCCATTCAAACACACAGAGGGAAGCCAGGCATGGTAGCACATGCCTGTAATCCCAATTACTCGAGTGGCCGAGGCAGGAGAACGGCAAGTTTGAGCCCAGCCTGTGCAACTGAGTGAGACCCTGTCTCAAAATAAAAATATGGACCAGTGGTAGAGCAACCTGCAAACAAATGAAAAAGATGGGGAATACAATGGATCAAGAATAGCCAGTTCACTTTCATAAAAAATCAGAGTGATGATTGATCTATCAAGATTCATTCTAAGAGCCGGGCATGGTGGCACACACCTGTAATCCCAGGATTTGGGAAATTGAGGCAGGAGAATCATGGTGAGTTTGAGATCAGCCTGGGCTACAAAGTGAGCTCAGAGCCAGCCTGAACTGCATATTGAGACTCTGTCTCAAAAAGACCCCCCCAAAAAAGATTTATTCTAAAGCTATGGAAACTAAGAAAAGATGAATGAAAAATAAAAATATAGATTGAATATAGAAATATAGATAGGTGGAAATAGTAGAGAGAAAGATAGAGGCATGAAGTGGGACAGAAAGGTCAGAACACAAATAGACAGACCCCCGCATAAATGGACACTTGCGATGTAACCAAGGCAGTACTACAGAAAAGGAGAGAAAAGAGAATCACTGCAATCAGTGGTGCTGGTTCCCCATATCCTCACCAACACTTGGTATGATCAGTCTCTTTAAATTTTGTTGGGGGGGATGTGGTGGTATTTCATTATGAATTTATATTTCGCTTGATGACTAATGAAATTGAGTATCTTTCCATGTGTTTATTGGCCATTTGGAGTATCTCTCCTTGTGAACAGTGTGTATAATACTTTTGCCTGTTTTGAACTGAATCACTTAAGGAATGAAAAGTTCTTAATAATTTATAGGAATTTTTTATATATTCTGGATATGGGTCATTAGTAAGTTTTGTGTATTGTGCAAACATCTTTTCCACTGTGTTTCTTGGTCTTTTATGTTTTTAGTGATGAGTCTGGTGATTAGAAATTCTTAATTTTAATGTAGTCAAAATATCTGATTTTTCTTTTATTGGAAGTTATTTTTGTGTTTTGCAAAAAAGTCTTTCCCTATCTAGAGATCATAAAGATATTGCTTATATTATTTTTAGGAGTTTTATTGTTTTACCTTTCACATTTGCCTCTACAAATCATCTGGAACCTAGTCTTTGTGTGTGGTGTGAGGTAGGGATGATATTGGCTGGGCTGGAGGTGTGGGAGGAGGGAGGGCAGTTGCTCTCTCCCAGGCTCTGTGAGCTGGAGGCCCCGGCAGGAGTGGATCCTAGACTGACCACAGAATAAGAACAAAAGATGAGGCTTCTTGTGGGAATGTGAGAAGCATGAAGTGAAGAGGCAGAAATCAAGAAGGGAGGTCAGGCGTTCTGACTAGTTCTGCCATGTTCTCAATCAAGGCACCACATTTAAAAGCCCCCTGGAAGCTTTTGCAAAGGTAGAAGACTGCCCCGGGCTGGGCTCTGGGCAGAACCACTTCATCAGGGACAGCCAGTGGGAGCAGCACACCGAGCTCTTCTACGCCTCCTACAAGAAGCACCTGGACAGGGAGCTGGGGGAGGAGCCGCTCAGGTGAGTGGGAGGCCCCGCCCAGCCCTGCCCCCTGGGAACCCCTGCAACTTCAGCAGGGTTTTTTGATATGTGGTTTAAGACTGTTTAAGTACAAAAGCTGAAATCATGGGTTAGAAAGAAGGATTAGTGGGGTGCAGCTCAGTGACAGAGCACTTGCCTGGCGTGCCTGAGGTTCTGGGTCTGATACTCACCATTAAGGGGGGTGGGGAGAAGAATGTATAACTATGGAAATGAGAAATAGAATGTATTTTACAAGTTTTGTGTATGGCATCTTTTAAAAATGTTTCCCTGATTTTGTAAAAGGCAGAAGATCCCAAAAGTGGAAATAAAAGTCACTGCTCTTAACATTTTTCTCCGTTTCTTTCCTGCCTTTCTAAATGTAATACAGTATAGATGTATAATCATTATAATACATTACTACATTTTTTTTCAGTATCAGGGTCAAACACAGGGCCCCATGCATGCTAGGCAAGTGCTGTGTCTTGGACCCACATTCCTGCCCCTTTTTATTTTATTCTGAGACAGAGTCAAGCCAAGTTGCCCAGGCTAGCCTTGAACTTGCAATCCTCTTACCCCAGCCTCTCAGCTGGGCTTACAGACATAACTTCTAATGTATTATAATAAATACATCAGTCAGCACTTAGGCCTCAGTAACCTATGCTGTCATAGTAAAAACCACACCTAATCTTGGATGTATCTCTGTGGCAGAGATGGTTTCCAAACAAGCTCTCCTCACGGCTGCTGTGGGTCTCAGGAATGTTCTGCTTTCACACAGGAAGTGAAACCTCTCATCTTGCTGTCAGTTGGACCTTGAATTTCCTCACTTTGAGACACAGAGTCTGAGGTCCAAGTCCTAACAACAGCTCCTTGTTACTGAGCTGGACCCCTACCCAGGCTGAGTGACACACTGCAGCCTGCCCCTAAGCCCAGCAAGATATGGTACTTAGGAAGTTTTAAAGCCAGACATTACACTTCTGTTAATAGTCTCTTGGGCAGTATTTATACCATGAAAATCTGTAAACCCTACAAAGCAAGTCTTTTTACTTTGATACCCAATGCATTGCACCAGTTTTTGTCACTCTGCTAAAATATAGAGAATAGCAATTTATTTTTATTTTTTATTTTTTTTGGTACCAGGGATCGAACTCTCCACCTCGCATTTACCAAGCAGGCGCTTGTAACGCTGAGCTAAACCCCCAACTGAGAATAGCAATTTAAAGAAAGCAAGATGCCAGGTGTGGTGGTGCACACCTTAATCCCAGAACTCAGGAGGCTGAGGGAGACAGAGTGCCATGAGCTGGAGGCTGTCCTGGCTACACAGTGAGACCTTGTCTCAAAAACAAACAAAACACACAGAAAAGAAAAGATTCAGTCTGACTCATGGTTTCAGAGGGTTCGGTCCATGGTAACTGATTCCATTGCTGTGGCCTGAAATAAGAAAGGAGAACATGGTGGAAGAGCATGGCAAGGAAAGCTTCTAAGCTCATGACAGCTAAGAAACAGAGAGGGAAAGAGCCAGAGAGAGGAGAAGCCAGAGATACACCCTTCAAGGGCACCCTCCTAGTCACCTGCTTCCTCCAACTGTGCCTCACCTCCTGGTAGTCTATCCTGCTATGAGCTCATCAGCAGATGAGTCTATTAGTACAGTCAGGACCCTCATAATCCAGTCACTTCTGTAGGTCCCACCCCTGAACATTCCTATATGAGTCTTTGGGGAATACTTTCTACTTCAACCATGGCACCCAGCTTCTCAGCACACCACTGAGTTTATGGCCCTTAGGATAGGAAGCATTTAGACCTAAGTCTAGTCATTCATTCAGGGCTCTTCCCCAGATAAAGAGGCCTCTCCCGTGGCAACCCAGCTCCAGCAGAACGTCTGCCCTGCTCCTCACTGGTTTGGGAGTGACTCCACCATGCCACCCTCACCAGCATCCAGCATCTTCATGTCCCACTAGGGCCAGTACCTGAAAAGCTATTTCCTTGCATCCCTGGGCCCTTATGAAGATCCTCCCTAGCTGTCTGTTTCTGGTCCAAAACCGAGACTCCACCAGACCCCAGCTGAGACCCCTCCTGGCCAAGGAGCCTGACTGCATCTTCTTCCTTCCCAGCACTGCCACGTTCTACTTCCTCCTTCCCAGCTGCATCACCACAATGCCAGCGGAAGCAAGGAGCCCCTCAGGTAAATGCACATGCCCAGGAGTCGTGACGGGCAAGGAGTCACCTCAGGGAGAGATTCAAAGCTTCCCTGCTGAGAGAACCCTGCTGGTGGGAGGGGGTGGGCATGGACATCAGGTCACCAGCAGTGGCTTAACAGTTGTTGTTTGGATCAACATAGCCCAGAGGCCCTGATAATAAAACCTGGCACCCCACTTCCAGGAGTAGCCCTGGGAGCAGACCCTGGGTGCCTGCGCCCCACCCCAGAAGCTCAGTGGCTCAATATGCCTCTTTCAACTTCCAGCCACTTCCTCTTGGGTCCACTCCTTCCATGTGGCGTGAAGGCCACCCAGACATGTCACATCCCACCACTCTTCTCCTCTTTCCCAGGGGTGGCCTGTGTCCTGGGCATACACTGGACCGGAAGCCACAACTTCTTCCTCTATTCGTTGAACCGAACTCTGAAGGACAAAGCCGGTACTTTTCCCTGAGACGGGAGGTGCCTGAGCTCGGGGCTGAGAACAGGTCCTCTTGTGCTGCACTGAGAGTATGTGACTGAGAGCAGTGACACTTCCAGGAGCCAGAACTGGGCAGGCAGAAGTGGGGGCTTCACAGCTGGGATGTGTCCTCGGGGGTCTGTCCAGAACTAACATACAGGCCAAGAGGGACAAAGCCCGGAGTCAGGTCCTCAGGGCCCACACAGCAGCTAAGGAGATAGGAGTGAGTGTGGGCCCTGCCCGGCAGGCCAGCACCAGGCCCTGCCCATCTGGCTGTGAAGCGTGTGGCACGGCCGGGCACCTTACCCCAGCCTGGCTTCTTGCCTGGATCACAGAGCTAAGCAGTTAGGCCACACTGTCTGCCGTGAAGGGAAGAGGGCAGAGCTCCCGTGTGACAGCCCTTTGGCATGGATGGGCACCAAGAAAATGTGGGTGATTTGCTTTCCCCTTGTTCATTCATCTGACAAACAGACGCACGCTCACTTTGTCAATTGTTACACCCCAAAAGTCATTGTACGACTCCTCAGAAGAGGAGTTGCCGTTCTTCTGCCCTCTGCAGACAGCCTGGCTTCTAGTCTCCGCTGCTCCACTGACTGGCCATGTGACTTTTGGCAAGTGGCTTGCTGTCCTGCCTCAGTCTCTCCATCTGTAAAATGGGGCAAGGGGTACTAACTTTATAGAACCCTTTTGGGAACCAAACTAAACAAGACCTGCAGAGCTCCTGGCACTGTGTCCTGAACCTAGAAAGTCATTTACCCCACCCTGAGGAAGGCAGGCAGCACCGGGGAGAGGAGACCAAGGTGGCAAGCACGTGCAGTCAGGGCTTCTGGTGCCCAGGCCCAGCGTGGGGGGTTGCTGGGTTGCAGGTCGGTGGGCAGGACAGGGCCTGGGGTGGCCAGTAAGCAGCGTTCTCCCCACAGAACCTGAGGGCGTGTGGCCTTGTGCTGCACCCATCGCTGCCTCGAGGCTCAGCTGCTCCTCTTCCTACCTGGTGCTGGCCTGTGAGGACGGGGTGCTCACATTGTGGGACGTGGCTGAAGGTGAGCCCCCTCTCCAGCCCCTGCTGGGTCTCTGGTTGTGGCGCTGGAGCAGGAATTCCCAGGGCCTGGGAATTCTTCGTGAACCGACCTCCTCCCAGCCCCTAAGCACACGAGGGCTTGGGAGTCACCCAGATCCAAACCGTGACAAACACTTACTGAGTGTAATAATATGTGCTGGCGCTCAGCACAGCCACGTGCTAGTGAGTGTGCGCCACGTGCACGGTGTCGTCCAACTGCTGGAGTGTCCCTCCGACGATGCCCTTCTGAAGATGCCCCCTGCCCGAGTGTCTGCTAGCACAGGAGAGCCTAGAGCCTCTGTCCTTCTCCTCTAGTCCCGGGCTCTCAACATGAGCAAGTTCCTCCATGTCCTCCCTCCATTTGGTCAGTCTGTGGGCAGGAGTTTCCTGGCCCTGAGTGGACAACAGCTGGAGTGGGGCGCAGTGTCCCACTAGGGTCTGGCCCAGGGTCGCTTTGCAGGTGCTGCAGTCAGTGGTGTCTGTTTCCCCAGAATGGATCAGCTGAGGGTGAGTCCCGTCTACCAGAGCTACAAAGGGCCTGGTGACAGGCCGTGCTTTGCCTCCTCCCAAGCCCTTTGCACAGCTTCCTTTCATCTCTGGGAGCCGGTGAATCCTGTCCACCCACACACATGTGCAGCCCCTCTTCTGAAAGCTTGGCCAGCGTCAGCCTTGGCCGGCTCAGCCTGCCTTCACTACCTGCTGGCTCTGCGCCCTCCGCAGGCTTGATTCACCTCTGCCCAGCTCCTCCTCGGAGCTTGCTGGGCACCGGGATCCTGGTCTTGCTGCCAGAGGCTCCCATGTTTGACTGTGCCCCCCTCCCAACCCCACACCACCCCCTGGCCACAGAGCCAGTGCCCATGGCTACCCGACCAGCCCATGTGATTTCTGTCCACAGGGTTCCCTCTAGGGGTCATCGCCCTTCCAGAGGGGTGTTTCTGCCAAAGCATTCACTTCCTGAAGTACTTCGTGGTCCACAAGGGACAGAACCTGTATCCAGAGGGCCCAGTGAAATCGCAAGTGAAGTGTGTTGTGCTGTGCACCAATGCTTCCCTCCACCTGGTGTCAGCCAGCGGCACGCAGGGACCCACCAGCCAGGTGCTCGTGACCAGGTGGGTTTCTGGAGAGCAAATGGAGCCCACAACCTGCTAGACTGAGGGTGCCATTCCACGGGAGAGACAGGCAGTCCCTGTGGTCACAACTGTCCTGCTGAGCTGCTCTCATCACTGCATCCTGTGTGGCTGACACATTGTTCTAACATTGTATGATGGCATGTGTGACATCTTCCACATGCCACAGGACCAAGGCAGACTCATGTCTGCAGGATAACCTTTCATCAGTTCCCCCAAGATCGCTCCCTTTTTATTTTATTTTGTTTTATTTTATTTTATTTTATTTTATTTTATTTAAAGAGAAAAAAAACCAACCAAACAAAACAGAAAAAGGGTAGCAACAATACAGAATTCCAAAGGGAAAAAATAAAAGAACAACAACAACAAAACAAAAACAAAAACACTAAGAAATCACTACTTGGTAAGTTACATACTGTCATCATTGGAAATAGTTGTTCAAGTTACCAAATCAAAGCATACGAAGTAGACATTCAAACAGTGAAACTGTTAAGTTCTGCTCAGCAATCTAACAAAAACAGTAATATGCTCATCCATCTTACACACTTAAACATACATGCAGTTATATCCTTTAGAACACTGTGATCTCTCCCTTTTGTAATGTTTAAAAATATTTCATGCGTGCAAATCAGGGTATGTGGATAAAGAATAATCCTCTAACTCCCCTCACCCACTAGAAACCCATCCTCTCCAGTTCCATTGAGATCCCCTAGGTTCCCCTAGCTCCTCCCCACAGTGTGTTAATCATCTATTGCTACAGAACCCAACCACCCCAAAACTTGGTGGCTTAAAAAGCGTCCTTACCAGCCCTGACTACAAGTCCGAAGCTCGGCTCCCCAGTACCTGCAGGCCTGAGTCAGGCCCGCCTCACCCACACACCAGCAGAGGGCGCCGGGGCTCTGTTCCTCTGGCCTCCCTGCCTGGCTTCTCACGCTAGTCTAGGGGTGCCCTCTAGCAAGGGTTAACCTGGAATACCTTCCCAGCCTCTGCTCCTGTGACAACTGCTGATGTCCCACGGGGCCACGCACATCCCACCATTCTCCCCACAAGTAGTGGCAAAATGGACTCTGCCTGTAGACCAAAGTCACTGACAAATCTGACTGATGTTTTCTAAACCTATCACATCATTTTCCTAAGTTCATCATCCCTTTGATTTCCTTTAAAAATTCATCACTTCTGTGTGCCTGTATCTCTAAATGGTATATTGTTTAGCCCTGCATATTTACACAACTTGTAAAGCAAGCTTGCGCCTTCTATATATCCTCCAACTTGCCAGTGGTGTTTATTGTAACTTGCTTGCAACACTGTTATGAGAGTCACAGGTGCCACTGCCTGTAGCGCCAGTCTTTCCTTTTCACTGTGTCATACGGCCACACCCACTAGCAGGAGGATGCTGAAGTGGTCCCCAGTTTTTGCTACGCATCTCCTCATGTGCATGCCCAGAGTTTCCCGAGGATGGGCCCCAGGAGGGAAGGGTGAAATTTTGAAACTCTCAGGAGAGAGATGTGTTTTGTGTCCCGCAGGCCTGTGAAGCTTCTGGATGAAGCCATCTGTGCAGTGGCCCCAGTCCCCACCTTGCCTGGCATGGTAGGTGTGTCACACATCTTATGTTCCTTTTCTGTGAATATGTTCCCATTTTTTCTTCAAAAAACACTCATGCATTGAACTGAGGGTGAAGCTCAGGGGCAGAGTGCTTGCCTAGCACATACGGGGCGTGGGTTTGACCCCTGGCATTGAGAAGAAGGAAAAAAACAAAAAGCTCTGTTGACAGCCTGCTGTGTGCTGTGCACAGGAGAGGAGAGGCTGTGGGCAGCAGATAGAAAGCAGAAGGCCTGGGCAGGGGTGCAGCTCCGTGGAGCAGCCTGTGTTCAATCCCCAGCACCAAAAGCATTGAAAGGAGTCCCTGCATGCATGGAGCTCACAGTTCATTCAGAGAGATACACCTGGCAGCAGGCGGCTGCCCTAAAACACAGGAAAGGCCGTGAACAGATTCTGAGCTAGAGGCATGGGCCGGAGAAGGTCCCCCAACTGGGCCTGCAGAGGTTGGCATGGGACAAGAACATGACAGCAAGTGAAAGCTGAGCTTCACCAGGGAGTCCAGGAGCTCCACAGAGGGGAGGAGGCATGGGGGGACGTCAGGCTGCTCAGCATCAGAGCTCTGGGGCGTGGAGTGCAAGGGGCAGTGCAGGGGTGCAGGGAGTGCAGAGGGACCAGCTTCGGAGGGTATGTGCACCTGCCTATAGGACAGGGCAGGAGAGCAGGGTCAGGGAGAGAACAGAGCCCGGGCAGGAGAGACCACTCAGATCCTAGGTGGGGGACATGGGACGAGGGGTGTCAGGAGCAAGGGAGGCTGGTGAGACCTGGGGGAGAAGCCAGCCCTAGATCAGGCAGGAGGTTCAGCCTGCACACATGTCCCCCAACATCCAAGAGGGACCCTGGGGCTGGCCACATGAGAGTCCAAACATGTGCCTGTTTGTGTGTCCAGTTGGGGTGGCCTCTGCTCTGCTGTCCATGGGGGACCAAGATCTGTAGGGTCCCCACTTGCCACCTCTCTGTGTTCCAGGTGCTGACCTTTGCCAGGAACGGCTCTATGAGCCTCATAGATGTGGCCAAGGCTGAAGTCATCTGCGCCTTCGCTCTGCCTAGGGCCCCCCGGCTGGCCGTGTCCTGGAAGCCCCTGTTTGCTATGGCTTTACACCACCCTTGCTTCCTGCTTCATGGTGAGGAATGGGAGTGGGACCCACCCAACGACAGCCCTCTGCAAAGCAAGTGACCCTGCCCAGTATCCTCTTTACCATGTCCCTTTCCCCACAGGCCAGAGGATACCCCAGCCCCATCCCCACAGGAGTCTCTGATCAGGGGCTGGCATGATCTGCCAGGAGACCCCCTGGCCAGGCAGAGCTGGCCAGGTGGCCCTGCCCAGCTTAACCCCGAAGGCCCAGCCCTCCCCACCCCCCCCCCCCTCCCCACCCCACAGCCCTTGGGCCAGCAGTTGCTCAGAGCAGGGGCTTCTGTTCCTCACAGGTGACTGTTCAGGTAAAGAGGAGCCCACTAATGACACTGAGGACACCCGGAATTCTGTTTTCTGTTTTAATTTTGAGGCCTACCCGCTTTTGAAAAACATCTCCAAAGATCGAACCATTCCCCAAAAGGACTCAACAGAGAACCTGGCGTTGCCACTGGAGAAAAGATGTGAGCTCTTGCTCCAGAAGAGGTAAGGCTCTCAGTGTCTACTCTTCCCAGGGCGCAGGCCCACGTCTGGGGTGGAGACAAAGGAGTCTGCTTTTCTGTAAGGTCCCTTGGGCATTTCACCACTCCCCCAGGTGCCGCACTCCGGTTAGGTATAAAGGAGCCAGACAGGAGTAGGTAATTTGGGTTGGCAGCAAAGGAAGGCTTCAGCTGACTGTCTCCCCCTTGTGAGCATCTTTTTTATTTTCTTGATTTTTTTTAAAGAACATTTGGATTATTAGGCAAGGGTTAGGACAGGGCAAACTATCATCATATTTGACCCGCTGCCCAGTTTTGAAAATAAGATTGTTTTGATTTGATTTTGGTGCTGGGGGTTGAAACCATGACCTTGCACATGCTAGGCAAGTGCTGTGCCGCTGAGCCAGACTCCAGCTCCTTGTAAATAAAGTTTTATTCAAACACAGTCCTGCCCCCTTGGTCACGGTCATCTATGGTTGCTACAACAGCAGAGCTGAATCATGACAACAAAGACCATACGGCTGACCCATAGGGCTTGCTGACGCATTTTCTGGCCCTTACAGGAAAAACTTGCCAACTGCTGGCCTGAGACCCTTTCCTTTACCCATCACCCAGGCCAGCAGTGGCCACCCTATGGCACGCGCGCCACAGCAGGCTGTTTCTAGCATGGGAAGCTCTAAAAGGTTCGCCATCACTGACCTAGACAATGGTCATGCATAGATAGCTCTCCTCTTCCTGTCTCCCACACCCCCAAAACCTGCTTGTTTTCCCCCTCTGCGCCACCAGCACAGTGATCCATCTTAGGGAAGCAAGAGTCTCTCCTAATCCGTCTCACAGTGACTGCTAGGGATTTGCATGATAATGTGTGTAAAGAGGCAGGTACAGGACGGTTCCCTAATAAATGGTAGATAGGATACGGATCATATGTGCCCTTCCTGTTAATCCAAAGTGCCTGGGGGAGCCAGATGTGGTGACGCACACCTGTAACCCCAGCAAGCAGGAGAATTGCTGTGAGCTCAAAGCTAGCCTGGGCTACATGGTGAGTTTAAGACCATCCTGAATTACAGAGCAAGACCCTGTCTCAAAAAGCAAAAAACCACGCGAGAGGCTGAGGCAGGATTGCCATGAGTTTGAGGCCGGTCTGGGCTACATAAGTGAGTTCAGACCCAGCGGGTACTACACAGCAAGACCCTGTCTCAAACCGCTCCCCAAACAAAACAAAACAGGCCTGGGTGAATGCTGGACGTTACCGCTAGGTGGCACCACAGCTCATCCTTGCTTTAGGGCTCTGGCGGTTAACCTGGCTCCTTCTCCTCTTCCTTTGCCGCTAGAGAAGTCTGTCTTCGGAGTGGGGGTGGGGCAGAGGAGTGCTGGAGAAGGTGACCCTTGACATCGCCCCCTACTAAAGATTTACAGACCAGGCTGGGCTGTTCTTCACACAGGGACTTTCTCCTCTAGCCCTTGATGACTTGCTCTTAGAAGACACAGCTGAAGAATTTAGGGGGAAGTGTCATAATGTCCAGACTTCCTTTTAAGTGGCCTGGGAAAATGTTTATAGACAGACACAGTTAAAATGTTAACGGATGGTGAAATCTAGGAACATGTTTATGGAGCGAGAAAGACACGGAGATAAAACATTAGAAAGTGGTGAATCTAGGCGAGGGTTCATTTGTACAGGTTTGATAATTTTCAAAATAATGCACCAGGTGTGGTGCATGCCTGTAATCCCCGCACTCAGAAGGCAGAGGCAGGAGAACTGCTGTAAATTCAAGGCCAGCCTGGGCTACATAGTGAGTTCAAGGCCAGCCTGAACCACATAGCAAGACTCTGTCTCAAAAAACCTAAATGAATAAATAAAAATAAAAAGATGGGGAAAGTTTATAAAATATTATTTACAATAGAATGCTGACTTTGAGTAAAAGAGGAGATGGAAAATGCGCTCGGTAGAAACACTGGTTAGATTTGGGTGATGAAGTGTGTGTGGTGGTTTTTCATTGTGTTTTCTCTCTGTGCAACTTTTCTATCACAAATACGTGTTGCTCTGGAGAACAGATTAAAATTAATGGTGAAAAATAGGTCAAGGGCCTGCAGTCAGCCATGTTGGGGAGGAGCTGTCCTCACCGGGCCGAGGCCGAGCTTCCTGGTGCCGTCCCTGGGGCCTGAGAACCGCTGAGGGGGTGAAGTGGTTCCCGTTCCTTCTATTCCTCTCCAAGCCCCTCTTTTCCCTGGCCTAGACTGACCTGTGTGCCCCCAGGGCTCGGACACCTGCCTGGCCCTCAGTGCATGGAAATGGCCCCCCAGGGAAGTGCTTCCACCTTACCAAAAGAGGGAAAGTGCTGTCCGCATTCTTTCTGTTGTCCAATAAAAATATTTGCAGAAATCCAGGAAACAGGAAGTTGCTAAAAAGGAAACTGAAATAATCCATACTCCTACCATTAGAAACCACCAGCAATCTGACTTTATGTCACTCCAGAATATAATTTGATGTTTTTTTAATTTTGAGAAAATCATTTTTGTTGTTAGCTTTCCGCCCCTGTAAGGAAATGCCTGAGATGATAAATGTATAAATTGAAAAGTGCCGGGAGAGTTCCTTTGGGGTGAACAGGGCCACTGCTCCTGGCCCATGGGGGAGCACATTGGCCCAGGGAACATGCGGCGTCTTGAGCCCACTCCACACATGACCTGGAAGCAAAAAAGAGACAAGGAAGGGGCCAGCAGTGACCTCAGACCTCCCAACTGGCCGCACCTCTTAGAAGTTCCCCCCAGCTCTCCAGAGTGTCGCGTTGAATATCACACTAACACATGGACCTTCAGGGGACATTCAGCATCCAAAAGCTAGCATTTGCAAATACGGGGTTTGGTTTTGGTTTGGGGTAGTACTGTGGGTTGTACCCCGGGCCTTTGGGTTCAACGACATCCCCAGCCTCTCCCGTCTTTTTTTTTTTTTTTTTTTTGGACTGGGGATCAGACTCACAACCTTGTGCTTGCCAGGCAGGCACTGTGCCACTGAGTTAACTCCCCGGCCCACCCATCCTTTTTTTGAGACATGATCTCCCTTCGTTGCGCAGGCTGGGTTCCAACTTGCAATCTTCCTGCCTCAGCCTCTAGTGTGCTGGGATACCAGGTGTGCATCACTACGCTCAGTGACAGTGTAATATTATATATTGTGTATAACCTGCGTCACTCCCACCTCACTTCCTGCCAGAAGGGGGTCCGGGGTGGCCCAAGAACACAAGGGCTGAGCTTGGGCCTGTCTTGAGTTTCCTTTGTGGCCTCTTGAATCACAGAGACGACCCTCACCAAAGTGGCTGCAGCTGGCAGACCTCTCGGGCTCTGCTGGGGACTGTCGCTGTGCCCCTTCCCTCCCACCAGTCCTGGGCCTCTTGTCTTTGGAATTGGCCCACACTTTCCACCACTGTCCCAGCACAAGAGAAAGCACTCAAAGAAAGGGTGCCGGCCACCTGGGGTCCAAAGACCTTGGTGGCCAATGGTGGGGACAAGGTTTTGCTCCCATCACTCCGTTGCCAGTCCCCACCAGGCCTTCCTGTACCCCTTCCTACACTGGCTGCAAAAGCAGGTATGCAAATCCACAGCTCTGTGTTAGTTTAATTTGGAGTGTTTGTTGGTTGGTTGGTTCTGGGAATCAAACTCAGGACCTTGCACTTGCCAGGCGGGCACGGTGCTGCTGAGCTATATCCCCAGCCCTAACTTGGAGATTAAGGATTAAAATTTAATCTTGCAGTTACCCTGTCATCCAGTGTGGTAAATCTCTCCTCTTCTGCAACTGGCTCTGGGTTTTCTTCTGAGATGTCCTCCTCTTTTGTCTAAGAGTTTTCCAATACTGTGGCGAGTAACTTTCTGCTTGGGCTTTGGACTGAAGTCATTCTGACTGCTTCTTTAGCCAGACGGAGGCGCCTAATGACTCCTGTTGAGCCACTGCTTGGCTGTGTGAGAACCTCAGAGCTTGGTGCTCAGGCGAGTGGGGAGAGCCTGAGTCTTGAGGGCGCCTGGGGCAAAGGCCCCTGACTTTTGAAAACTGGACGTTGTGTGGGGCACCCTGTGAAGGCCAGTGAGCCTCTATTGCAGAGAAAGCCCTCCTGCCCGCCAGCATCATGCTTCAGAAATCATCTGTGTCTTCCATGAGCTGTTCACGGTTGTGTTTGCAGTCTCTAGTTCTTTCTGTTCAGCTGCCTCCTGCAGGCAGTGCAGTGCAATATTGTGCTGACCTCTTGGCCCAGTTGTTTCACTTCTATTTCTTATCAGCACCAGCGTGGGATTATTATAATTAGTGAAGCTTTACTGTGCACTTACTATGTGCCAGGTGCTATGCTAAGTGCTCTGCAGGACAATGATGACTGAACAGGGTCCAGATTTACCTTGAACTCACTCTGTAGCCCAGGCTGACTTCAAGCTCGGGATCTTCCTGCTTCAGTCTCCCAAATGCTGAGATTATAGGCAGGCACCACCTTTGTCACCGTCAGCAGCAGCGGCAGCAAGCTGAGGCTTGTGGGATCACCCACTGCAGGCGCCAGCTTGTTCGGGAAGGGGCAGGGTCTGAGCCACAGTGCACTGAGTTTCCAGGCTGCCCGTGGCCTGCACACGTGGACAAGATCCTTGCGTGCTGGGGTGTGCAGCCAATGACCTGCGTGTCATAGATGGCGCTTTCCCTGGGAGGGGGGCTGATTTTAAGTGGAAAAAGCAGGGTACAGAGCAGTGTGTTGCGCGCCACTATGTACATTTTTATATTGAGTGAGTGACCTTGAGTGGAAGAATGTTAATTTAACAGATATAAAGGAAGCTATTGGTTATGGTTGCTTTGGGAACAAAAAAATTAAAGATGTGAGTTAAGCTTTTATTCTCAGTATATGCGTATTTATATGTGTTTTTAAAGAAGCAAATATAGATGACTTTTTTCAGCGTTAGGGATTGAATGCAAGCCTTCACACAGAGCTGTGTCTCCAGCCTACCTGCCAGCCTTTCTTTCTTTCTTTGCTTCTTTGTTTATTTTGAGACAAGTTCTCAGTAAGTCACTAGCTTGCTCAGCTGAACAGGAACTTGTGATACTCCTGCCTCAGCTTCCTAGAGCGCAGGGATCACAGGCATGCACCACCATGCCCAGTTTGTTGATTACTTTTTGTTTTATTTTTGTTTTTGTTTTTTGAGACACGGTCTTACTAGGTAGTCCAGGCTGGCCTGAAACACACAGTGATCTTCCTGCCTCAGCCTCTTAAGTGCTGAGAATCACAGGAGTGCACCACCACACCCCAGCATAGATTACCTTATAAATTAGAATTTCCCTGTGTCCATGTAGATGTCTCACATGCAGAATCTCAAAAAACAAATCCAAAGCCACAATCCTTGCCTTTCTCTTCAAAGTGTCCTTCTTGCTGATTGACCTGATCTTACTCTGTCACCCAAGGTGGAAGCCTGGGCAGCAGTGCACTCCCAGCCCTACTCCCCACCCTCTGGAACCCCCAGGCCCCACTGCACACACAATGAGACACAGTCTTAGCATGGTCTGTGCCGAATATGCTTTTATTTACTATCTTTGAGCTCTGATTTGTACTGGCTTCATAAGGCCCTCAGGGTCTCTGCTAGCATGGGTCAGAATCTTTTTTTTTTTTTCTTTTTCTTTTTTTTCTTTTTGAGACAAGGTCTTGCCATACAGTTCAGGCTGCCCTTGAGTCCACTTTGCAGCCCAGACTGGTCTCAAACTTGCAATGATCCTCCTACCTCAGCCTCGGGAGTGCTGGGATTATAGGCGGGTGCCACCATGCCCAGCTCTCCTTTTTGAAGGCTGAGTAATATTCCATCGTGTGGGCTCACCTGCTTTTGTTTGCAAATGCACCTTTCTTCCTCAGCCCTAGCCCGCCTATCCATCACTCCTGTCGGTCTCCAGCCCTGGCCCATTCTCAGCAAAGGGTGCTGGGTGCTGTACTTGGCCAGCCCCGAGATGAGCTAGTGGTCATCTTCAGTTTTTCCCTGAGCACTGGGTTTGTCCCAGGCCAGGGAGCAAGGAGATGGGAGGCTCCTCTCACCTCTGGTTTTGTGGCCCTCAGCTTCCAGAAGCTGAAGACTTCCCTGGTGAAAAAAGACCAAGAGTGGACCCGACTGCGCAGGTACTCCGTGCTGCTC